>JAVKPL010007025.1:0-28042 GCA_032173675.1 Gastrolobium villosum
AATGACAAGTTATGTGATGCATGTGTAATGGGAAAGCAAGTAAAGGCCTCTTTCAAATCCAAAGATGTTGTCTCAACTACTAGAACCTTGCAACTTTTACACATGGATCTTTTTGGGCCCACACAAATAATGAGCTTTGGTGGCAACTACTATGCATTCGTCATTGTGGATGATTTTTCCCGCTTTACATGGACATTGTTTCTTGCTCATAAAAGCGAAGCTTTTCAAGCATTTAGAAAACTTGCCAAGTTTATTCAAAACGATAAATCTTTGAACATTGTTTCAATTCGTAGTGATCATGGGGGAGAATTTCAAAATCAAGACTTTGAAATATTTTGTGATGAAAATGGAATTCAACACAATTTTTCCACCCCTAGGACTCCACAACAAAATGGAGTCGTAGAAAGGAAAATCGCGTCTTGCAAGAGCTTGCAAGGACAATGATAAATGAAAATAATCTTCCAAAATACTTTTGGGTGGATGCCGTGAGCACCGCTTGCTATGTAATGAACCGTGCTTTAATTAGACCCATTTTAAAGAAAAACCCCTATGAACTTTACAAAGGAAGAAAACCAAATATTTCACACTTTCATATTTTTGGTTGCAAATGTTTTGTTTTGAATAATGGAAAGGATAACCTTGGCAAATTTGATTCAAAATCCGATGAAGGTATATTTCTAGGATATTCACTCACAAGTAAAGCATTTAGAATCTATAACAAAAGAACTATGGTACTTGAAGAATCAATTCATGTGATATTTGATGAAACTAACCCTTCATTATCAAGAAAAGAAAATTGTGATGATGATTTTGTAGAAATCTTGGGCAACATGAATTTAAATGACAAAAGGCAAGAGGATGAACACCAAGAGAAGGAGCAAAATCAAAATAAAGGAACCTCTCAAGTCAACAAAAATGAATGTGATCTTCCAAAAGATTGGAGATCGGCAAAAGATCACCCCATTGATGCAGTAATAGGTGACATGTCAAAAGGGGTAACTACTAGAAACTCCATTAGAAACATTTGTAATCATTTAGCATTTGTTTCTCAAATCGAACCTAGAACCATTGATGAGGCAATCATTGATGAACATTGGTTCTTGGCAATGCAAGAAGAACTAAATCAATTTGAAAGAAACCAAGTCTGGGAACTTGTACCAAGACCCAATGATCACTCAATAATTGGCACTAAATGGGTATTTAGGAACAAGCTAGATGAAAATGGTATAATCACCAGAAACAAAGCTAGGCTTGTTGCTAAAGGATACAATCAAGAAGAAGGAATTGATTTCGATGAAACATATGCTCCCGTTGCTAGATTAGAAGCCATTAGATTATTGCTTGCATTTGCATGTATGATGGACTTCAAACTATTTCAAATGGATGTTAAAAGTGCTTTTTTAAATGGATATATCCAAGAAGAAGTTTATGTTGATCAACCACCCGGTTTTGAAAATCATGACTTGCCTAACCACGTTTTTAAACTTAAAAAGACTTTATATGGCTTAAAGCAAGCTCCAAGAGCTTGGTATGAAAGGTTAAGCAAATTCCTTTTAGAACAAGGCTTTGAAAGAGGAAAGGTTGATACAACACTTTTCATAAAAAGGAAAAATGATCATATTTTACTGGTTCAAATATATGTTGATGATATTATATTTGGTGCATCTAACATTAAACTTTGTGAAGAATTTGCTAACACCATGAAAAGTGAATTTGAGATGTCCATGATGGGTGAGCTCAACTTCTTCCTTGGTCTTCAAATCAAACAAGCGAAAGATGGAATCTTCATCAATCAAGGCAAATATTGTAAGGAATTGCTCAAGAAATTTGGTATGGAAAGTTCAAAAGCGATTGACACTCCTATGAGCACATCATGTGCATTAGACAAGGATGAAGGAGGTAAGCCTGTTGAAATCACTCGATATCGAGGTATGATTGGCTCACTTCTTTACTTAACCGCAAGTAGACCGGACATTATGTTTAGTGTATGCATGTGTGCTAGATTTCAAGCCAATCCTAAAGAATCACACTTAAGTGCCGTAAAAAGGATTTTGAGATATCTTATAGGCACTACTCAAGTGGGACTATGGTACCCAAAGGGAGCTCCATGTGAGCTTATAGGTTATTCCGATTCCGACTTTGCCGGTTGCAAATTGGATAGGAAAAGCACAAGTGGCACCTGCCACTTTCTTGGTTGTTCACTAGTTTCTTGGCATAGCAAGAAACAAAATAGTGTCTCACTGTCCACGGCCGAAGCAGAATATGTGGCAGCCGGTAGTTGTTGTGCACAAATTATTTGGATGAAACAACAACTTAAGGACTTTGGTCTTGATCTTGATCATATCCCTATTAGGTGTGACAACACTAGTGCCATCAACATAACCAAAAATCCCATCATGCACTCAAGAACTAAACATATTGATATTCGTCATCACTTTATAAGAGATCATGTACAAAATGGTGACTGTGTTTTGGAACATGTTGAATCCTCCAAGCAATTGGCGGACATTTTTACCAAACCTCTCTCAAAGGATGTTTTCACCAACTTAAGATGAGAAATCGGGTTAATTGATCCATCTTGCTTAT
Organism: Gastrolobium villosum; assembly: GCA_032173675.1. Classification (NCBI taxonomy): domain Eukaryota; kingdom Viridiplantae; phylum Streptophyta; class Magnoliopsida; order Fabales; family Fabaceae; genus Gastrolobium; species Gastrolobium villosum. Next base: position 2,587 of record JAVKPL010007025.1, read on the forward strand.
AAATATGCATATTTCTCATCTCTTTATCTCAATCACTAACTTGGACAATCATACCATGAAAAATTTGCAAAAATCAGTTCAAATTCTGCCCATTTTGCTGCACTCTGAACTGAAGTATCCGGATACTTTATAAAAAGTATTCGAATACTTTCATTTAATTGAAAGTATTCGAATACTTTTCAAAATGAAAGTATTCGAATACCATTCGACAAGTATTCGAATACTCCTGCACTTAATGCTCAAAATTGAGCTTTTATTCAGCTGAACCGCGCCATTTCCCATTCCTCCTTCTCCAAACCCTAAGCTCCATCATCTCCACTCCTTCTCCCAAGCGACGCCAACAAGCAGGTATTTGGCTCCTTCCCCCTGACTTTATCTCCCCTGAATCCTCACAGGTATGCTTCCATGAACCCTAACACTCTTCTTTTTTTCTTTTTTTTCTCCATGTATACCAGATCTGTCTCTTGAACTTTGTCTGCATATATTGTTGTTTCTGTGTTCCCTAGGCTTTCTTTAGCTTGCGTTAATATGCTACTTAGGCTTCGCATTCATCATATTGCATTATTTGTTGGTTTTCTGGTCGATTAGGGCACAGTTTCTGGGTTTCTGATGAACAAGTATTCGAATACTGATGAAGAAGTATTCGAATACTTCTCCTTCTGATGAACAGTATTCGAATACTGGTAGAAAAGTAATCGAATACTTCTCCTTCAGAAAAGTATTCGAATACCAGTCATGAGTAATCGAATACCAGAGACAAAGTATCCGAATACTGGTAAAAGTATTCGAATACTTTCCTCTGTTAAGTCCTTTTTATTATTTTTTTGCCATTTCTCTAGTACTGCAGCTGTGCATTCTTGATCTACTACTGCCTATTCACTATTCTCAACCAAATACCACTCATTTGGATCAAATCCTTGCATCTTTTTATTATTATTATTGTTTTTCTCTAAACTCACACTGCTTACTGATTATATTCTTTTTTTTAGGTATCCTCATGGCTAGCACTCGCTCCAAATCTATTCCGGATCTCCCTACTGCTGAAGCTGCTAACTTCACTCGTTATTTTCCAAACGATCCTCTTCAGCAGAAGAAATTTGCCACCCACTATCTTCGCCGACCCATCGTTGAGCCGAAATACCTCGACTCAGACTTCTTTGTGGCCGAAGGGTTTGACATTACTCATATTCTAGAGAGAGTCCATCTGCTCGAATTTGTTCAGCTCCGTCGCCCTTTTGTAGCACCAATGGTTCGCGCATTCTATCAAAATCTTACTTACAATGAACGTGTGCTGCAATCGACAGTAAAGGGTGTTCACATCAAGATCTATCCACAGGACTGGACCGCCCTTATTGGCTATATTCGCACAGGCGATCTCGAATTTGATGGCTCTGACTATCACACCTATGAAGAATATGACAGAGAAGCATTCATTCAATCTGTTGTCAGGGACGGAGCATATAAACTTGGGATGACCAAATTCTCTCCCATATGTCTGCAAGTGTCTCACCGGATCCTCCACTATCTGATCACTCATGTCATCTCACCTAGGGGAGGCAATCATGCTGTAGTGCTCAACACTGACTTGTTTTTCATGTGGGCCATCCTTAACAAGACTGCAATTTATTGGCCCGACACCATATGCCGCATCATGCTGGACACTCATCATCATCGGAACACTCCTCTTCCCTTCCCCATGCTGATTCAGGCCATCATGGAGCACAGTCAGGTTCCCATGATTGGAGAGGCCAAGACCCCATTGAAAAATAATCATAAAATTGCCGGCACACAGCTCAAAAAGTGTGGCCTTCGCAAGATAGCAGGCGAGTGGGTCTATTCCTCTGGTGCTCCTTCTGCTGCTCCTATGGATGAGGATGATCCCATTCATGATGATCCCATTCATGATGATCCCATTCCTGCAGATACTTATGCTGATATTCCTACCACTAAGGATGCTCCTGCTGCTGAAGGTACCTCTATCCCTTCAGTTCCCCGACGCCGACGTCGACGCCCTGTCACTCTCGACGACGTCATGGATTTTCTGGAGGATATGGATGATGTCATAGGCAACCGTCTCTCCCGCATCGAGCGTCGTCTTGGCCTGACTAATGAGGACGACACTCCAGACATATCTCCTCCTGATTCCCCTCAGCTGTGACGCCTGTTGTCATTTACTATGCATTATTTTTTTTATGACCCTGCCCTCTGATGCTAACCTTTATTTACTTTTTGGACTTTATTTACTTTATCTGGATGGATGTTCATCTGTTTTATAACTCTGATATCTTATGATACTATGTTTCTCCTACTTGTTTTACATTCTATATGTTGTTGTTTTTGATGTTGCCAAAGGGGGAGAAGATATTGCAAATTGAGAAAGATATATAAACTAAGGTAAAAAGGGGGAGCACAATCACCAAAGGTAAAAACAAGGTAAAAATAGATCTAGAACTCCGCCTTTTACAAATACCCACATATTAAGGGGGAGTCCTAGCATCATCTTATCTAAATATATATTACGCTAACCCTTCTTCTCAATTTAAGTTTTTCATCATCAAAAAGGGGGAGATTGTGAAACCAATGCGCTTAAAATGAAAAGTACATTCATACAAGAGTTTTGATGATTACAAACAAGCAATAGAAGCAACACTTGAGTTAACACAACTCACAACAATCAAAAGTCAAAGGAAGCAATTCAAACAAGTCAACAAGAGCGAATCACTCAAGATCTTGATCACAACATACTCCTGAGAACTTAGAATCCAAAATGTAAAGGTAAATTGATTAATGATGCATAAATGAGCTCAAAGGATATTTAAACCCATGCATGCATTATCCATGTCATCAATTATTTTAAAAGCATTGATTATTATGAAAAAGATCCTTGACACTCAAAACATTTTATACAAGTCAAGGAAATACATTAAAAGTGATTAGAAACTAAAAGGAATACCTTACAGCTCATAAAACTGCATAATCAGAGAAAGTATTCAAATACTTTAAGTAAGGTATTCGATAACAGTCAAAGTATTCGAATACTTTCAGAAAAGTATTCGAATACTTACTGGACAGAAAGCAGTCCAACGGCTATAAACGGCTAGTTTTGCGAAAATGAGTGTTTTAAGAGTCATGGGGGGCCTCTATAAATAATGATCACTATTCACATTGATGGGACACCTTTCCTAATTATTATTCTTGCTTTATTTCATATCATTTGCTTACTATTCATCATCTTGATCATAAATCACCTTTGAGCTTCAATCTTGTGTCATTGATCAATACCTATAAGCTTCAACTTGTATAATCTGTACTTCAAGAGTACAAATCCTTTTCTAAACACTCTCAATCTATTCTTGTGTGTAAAGGGTAGTGAGACCCTAGTGAGAGGTTGCTCATAACCTAAGTAAGTGAGTGGAAGTGTGAAGGTTCCAAGAATTAATTTTCTTGAAGGTTGTAGTGGTTTTTCAAGCACCCTTGAAGCTTGATAATTAGTGGAAAGTTGAACGGGCTGGACGTAGGTCACGGTGGTAGTGACCGAACCAGGATAAACAGTGTTTGCATTCTCTCTAACTCTCTATCTCTTTATATTAGCATTATTTTAACTACTTAAGCTTATCTTCTTCTTCTCTTTATATACCATTCTTTTGTGTGAATCTTCATTTTCTATGCTTTGCTTTTATCATACTACTTTATCTTAAGAAAATTAAGTTTCACATAGGAAGTGAGGCATTTTATTAGAAATATTTTTAAAACTCAATTCACCCCCTCTTGAGTTTGAGGCCACTTGTCCAACACTTGAGGACCCCTTGTCTTACTAAGATTTATTTTTAGAGATCTCACCCCGTGTTGGGGCACATTTTTAGGTACTGAGATTGTTGATGTTGGTGCATCTTGAGGTAAAAGGCCGTAGTCGAGTTGTTGGCATGATATGCATGCATTATGTTTATGAGATATTTTGTTGCTGAGGCATGCTTAATATTGACAGTATTTATTATGTGCATTGATGTGAGCATAGGGATTGTCTATGCTATATTGTAATATGCTTGATGTATTGTTGTTGAGGATTATGTATAATCATGTTGGTCCTTAATTTTGTAATATGATTTGTGTAACGCCCTCCCTTGTATGCATCCAAGAGAGTCGTTTGCTAAGCGGAATTAGAGTATTTAACGTCACATAAGCTAACAGAGATCCTCATTCTAAATACATTTCCGAAAAGCGTTTCTAAATTCTTATCGTGCTGTTTGGTCGGATAAAAAATATTTCAAGTGATTTAGAAATAGCACGTTGGGGGCTTCGCGTGCATATAAAATAATAGTAATTCGGAGTTCGTTTGCTCATAAAAACACCACCCGTACGGTGCACTGTTGAATTTCAGCACTTAAGTCTTTCAAAAATTCCTTTCACAAACGTTTTCAAAACAGCCGCTGTTCATAAAAGATCAAGGCGAAATAGAAGATGATAAAATCTACAGTCATCCAAGAGTACCAAAATATTAAGCATTACAGTCATCCAATCAATCAAACAGCAACAGTACAAGTCCATGCATCAGCAAGCAACAGCAAACATCACGCCTTCAAATGCTTTTACGTCCTCCTGCCATTTAGGAAAATAGCAGCCCCAAAGGGGTGAGAATAATCCCAGTAGTGTGGCAACAAAACCAATAATATAACAGTATTAACTAGGCACAAAATCATAAACAGTCACTTCAACATATCCTTGTTCCTTTTCCTTTTTCCTTTTCATCATATTCATATATATTGCGTATATAACGCCTTTCCTTTGCGCTTTTAGCACCGTCGTGCGCGCACTTCACAGTGGATATCATATACTCATGGCACCTGAGCTCTGTGGATTCCAACTGTGGGCCTATGCGGACTGATGCCAAGTGTCCCATACCCTGGTACCTTAGGGATGCCTATATGATGCTTGCTCAAACACATGGTCCTGTACATAACTATTCTAAAAGCAAGGCCTATATGATCTTGGTACATGCATGCCATGCTATGCTTTCACACACAAAGCGTAAAAATAAATGCGGTATGATGTAAGGTGCATGCTTATATACTTTTCATATAGCCATCACGGCACATATACTTGTCATATACGTTATGCTGCCACATAACAACTTTACCTCATAATCATATAGCCATCACGGCACATTCTTGGCAGTTTACTTTCATCATAAGGAACATAATTATTTTACGGAGTATGGAGCATCATGTCACAACTTTATACCAGTAGTCAATAGTCACATTAGGTAATATCGCCTGACACTTACCTTGCGTGCCTTAAATAATACCAAACAGCAGCGAAGTATCTCACTTCTTAAGCGCACCTAAATCAATTACAACCAATCACTTACAGCGGCGATTTACAGCAGAAACAGTGAGCATACAGCAGCGTTTTACAGTAGAAACAGTGAGCATAACAGCGTTTTACAGCAGAAAACAGTGACGTTGTTCTTAAAATAGTGAGCAGAAAACAGTGAGTTGTTCTTTAAAACAGGGAGCAGAAAACAGTGACGTTTTCCTTAAAAACAGTGGGCAGAAACAGTGACATTTTACAGCAGGAAACCAGTAGCACCTTACAGCAGAAACAGTGACCATTTTCAAACAGAAACAGTGGCATCAAACAGTGGCAGAAACAGTAACATTTGAGCGTCAAAACAGTGACATAATCCGTGGCATTTGAACCTCAAAACAGTGACATAAGTAGTGGTATTTGCACATCAAAACAGTGGCATTAGTAGTGATTTTTGAACAATAAAACAGTGGCATAAATAGTGATTTTTGGACATTAAAACAGTGGCATAAATGGTGATTTTCGGACATTAAAACAGTGGCATAATTAGGAGTATTTGAACACCAATACAGTGGCATAAAGAGTAATGTTTGAACATCAAGATGGTGATCATTTTATGCAGAAACAGTGGCACATTAAGTACTAAAATAGTGAGCATTTTTGTGCAGAAACAGTGGCATGTGAGGCACTAAAATAGTGAGCATTTTATGCAGAAATAGTGGCATGTGAGGCACTAAAACAGTGAGCATTTTATGCAGAAACAGTGGCATGTGAGGCACTAAAACAGTGAGCATTTTATGCAGAAACAGTGGCATGTGAGGCACTAAAACAGTGAGCATTGTGTGCAGAAACAGTGGCATCAAAATGGTGATCTTGTCAAACCGAAACAGTGGCATATTTATCCTCAAAAACAGTGGCACTTTTATACAAAACAGTGGCATCAAATCAAGCATAACCATGAGACTTTCATTCCATAACTTAAGCATACAAGTCATCATCAAATAGCTCCACCATTATACTTTCACCATGCTCATTCTTGAATCCAAAACAAAATAGAATCAAGGAGACATCTCATGCACACACATGGTTACACACAATGAAAGGAGTCTAAGTTCTAAGCTTACCTCTTGTAGCACACACTTCTTGGTCAAGGATCACACACCACACCTTCTAGCTTTACTACACCACAAGTTCACCCTTCCTAGGAGATGGCTTGTGCGCTCAAATGGTGAGGAGGAGGAACAACTTGGACAGCTTCCAAGGGTGAGTAACAAGGCTGGACAGTGAGGGAAAAGAGAAGAAAAGGTTGCACTTGCTTGATGTTTTAGGCCACGGCTTTGAGAGTGTGAGGGAAGTGTGTTACCAAAGTTTTTCTTTCTCCTATGGTTCCTACATTACACGGCTAGAGAAGTGAGGAGGAGGAAGGAAAGTTGGCTGCACTTGTAAAGTGAGGACAGCCCTCTTGTGCGCACCACTTAAAGAGGAGAGGGAGGAGAGGTTGGAATGATGAGGCATCATGAAGATTTCTGATTTCTTGTGGGAGTGGGGCTGCAAAATTGGTCAAAACAAGCAAGGGGTTTGCTTCTTGTATACTCTATGCGCATGCAAGGAGGTGAGGTGGGAGGTTGTCATCATGTGCACATGCAAGGTGGTTCTCTTGGTCAACAAGCTAGGCAGATTTGTGTCATAAAAATCTGATTTTAGGCTTCCCTTGTGCGCACATGATGAGGAGGATGCAGCCCAAAATAATGCTAAGGAGTACAAGTGTCTTCCATGCAATGAAGTTGAAGTCAAATGGTGCACATGCTAAGGGTGATGTGGCGGTCATGCAAGGAGTATGTTGGAAGATTTTCTAAGTCTTTTCTACCCTCTTATGCGCATGGATGAGGAGGGATGATACATCTAGTCATGTGGGTGTTCCTTGCTACACAAGACAACCTTGTTGGACAAGGCTTAGGGGAGGTAAGAATGGATACACATTGGGCTGAACTAGATTGATCCAAGAGCCTCTTTGGGCCATCGGCCAACACACACAAAGGATCCAACAAGACAAGTCCAAAGGTGACAAGTCCACACACACTAGCCCACTTCCCAAGTCCAATAAACACCAAAGCCTTATAACACACTATCAAATTACTCATATGATTTGAATAAAAGTTTCACATGCCTACATATGCACCCTCCTATGATTTTAATTTAAATACTTACCTTAGTCTCATCCAAGGATAAAGGCCATATAATTCGCAAGCCATCAAACATAAACCAAAAATCCGAATTCTACACATGCATCTATATCATATAATACTTATGTATTTTACTAATTATGTGGGATGTTACACTCTCCCCACCAAATAGGAATTTTGTCCGCAAAATAAACTTACTTAAGAGCTAAACAGTTCTGGATAGCGATTCTGAATGTCGTCCTCGCGCTCCCAAGTAGCTTCAGCTGCCGATCTGTTGTTCCATAATACTTTCACCAAAGGAATCTCTTTAGAACGGAGTCGCTTAACGGATCTTTCAAGAATTTGGAACGGTTGCACTTGATACGTCAGATTTTCCTTTAATTCCACTTCTTCCGGCTGTAACACATGAGATGGATCAGAGAGATACCTCCGTAGCTGCGACACATGGAATACATTGTGAATTCCTGACAGATTGGGTGGTAAAGCCAACCGGTATGCAGACTCTCCAATCCGGTCCATTATCAGATATGGTCCTAAATACCGTGGACTTAACTTCTTTACTCCCATTCTCCTTCCGAGTCCCGATGTAGGTGTGATTCTCAAGAATACATGGTCTCCGACTTCGAAAGATAGGGGCTTATGACGCTTGTCGTAATAACTCTTCTGTCTGGCCTGAGCCCGCTGCATATTTTCCCGAATCTTCTTTATCTGCTCGGATGTTTCTTGAATTAAATCAGGTCCTAACATACTTCGCTCACCCACTTCAGTCCAGCATAAAGGGGATCTGCATTTTCTCCCATACAGAGCTTCGTACGGTGCCATCTGAATACTGGAGTGGTAACTGTTGTTGTAGGCAAATTCAATCAAAGAAAGATAATTATCCCAACTGCCTCCTAACTCCAAAACGCATGCTCGCAACATGTCCTCTAAAGCTTGAATGGTGCGTTCTGTCTGTCCATCGGTCTGCGGATGATAAGCAGTGCTCAATCTCAAGTGGGTCCCTAAAGCCCTTTGAAAAGATTCCCAGAACTTAGATGTAAACTTGGGATCACGATCACTGACAATACTCGTAGGAACTCTGTGCAGCTTCACAATCTCCTGCTGGTAAATTCTGGCAAGCCTCTCTGTATTATATGTGGTCCTAACACGCAAGAAATGAGCTGACTTCGTTAATCGATCAACAATCACCCAGATAGCATCATATCCTTCTCGCGTCCGCGGAAGTCCAACTACAAAATCCATCGCAATACTGTCCCACTTCCATTCGGGAATCTCCAAAGGTTGAAGAAGTCCCGACGGTTTCTGATGTAAGTACTTCACCTTCTGACAAGTTAGGCATCGAGATACATACTCAGCAATATCACGCTTCATACCCGGCCACCAAAACGAGGTCTTCAAATCATGGTACATCTTCGTGGATCCAGGATGAACGGCATACTTACCCTTATGGGCCTCCTGCAAAACTTCTTGCTTCAATTCTTCATTTGGCACAACTAACCGGCCTTGGAATCTCCAAGTATCATTCTCATCCTTTACTACATCTTGGTTGCCAACCAATTCACGGACTAACTCTTCATCTTTCTGAGCCTCCTTAATTCTACTGATCAATTCATTCTCCACATTTATATTTCCCAATCTTATGCTATGCCCTCTCTCATCTACAGATAAATTCAAGTCTCGAAAGGCCTCATACAATTTCAGTTCTTCCATCATCAGAGTTGCAGTGTGCAGTGTCTTCCTACTTAGGGCGTCAGCTACCACGTTTGCCTTTCCGGGGTGGTATTTAAGTTCAAACTCGTAGTCCTTCAGAAATTCCATCCACCGTCGTTGCCGCATATTCAGCTCCTTCTGATCGAATAAGTACTTCAGACTCTTGTGATCGCTGAACACGTCAAACTGCGAACCATACAAGTGGTGCCTCCAGATTTTAAGTGCGAACACTATAGCTGCTAACTCCAAATCATGCGTAGGATAATTTTCTTCGTGAGGCTTAAGTTGTCGAGATGCATAAGCTACCGCCATACGATCCTGCATCAACACGCATCCTAGTCCTTTCAGCGACGCATCACAGTATACTTCGAACTTTCGGGTAGGATCCGGAATCGTGAGTACGGGAGCACTTGTTAACCTGCTCTTCAATTCCATGAAACATTCTTCACAAGCTTCAGTCCACTCAAAAGGCTTATCCTTCCGAGTGAGACGGGTAAGAGGTTGCACTAACTGAGAGAAATTCTGGATAAACCTTTGATAATATCCAGCAAGACCTAAGAAACTTCTTACTTCAGTGACAGTCTTGGGTCGTTCCCAATTCATGACAGCTTCAACCTTGCTGGGGTCCACAGCAATACCTTCTGTTGAAATGACATGGCCCAGAAACTGGACCTCTTTAAGCCAAAACTCGCACTTCGACCACTTCGCGTACAACTGCTTCTCTTTCAAGATTTGCAAGACAATCCTCAAATGTTCCGCATGCAGCTCTTCATTAGTAGAGTAAATCAGAATGTCATCGATAAACACAATAACAAACTGATCAAGAAAGGGGCGGAAGATGCGGTTCATGTAGTCCATGAATACCGCTGGAGCATTTGTAAGTCCGAATGGGATCACCTGATATTCGTAGTGCCCATAACGAGTCCTAAAAGCTGTTTTCGGAATATCCTCCGGTTTGACCCGGATTTGATGGTATCCCGATCGTAAATCTATCTTGGAAAAGACTCTGGCTCCTCTCAGCTGGTCCATCAAATCATCGATCCTCGGTAGCGGATACTTATTCTTCACCGTAACTTTGTTCAGCTGTCGGTAATCTACACACAGACGTAGACTTCCGTCCTTCTTCTTAATCAAGATGGCTGGAGCACCCCATGGAGAGGTACTCGGTCTGATGAATTCCTTTGCCAACAGTTCTTCTATCTGCTTCTTCAACTCTCGGAGTTCCAAAGGCGCCATGTGATACGGAGCAATGGAGATTGGTCCAACTCCAGGAACAAGTTCGATGGAAAATTCTATTTCCCTATGAGGAGGCAATCGAGGTATTTCATCCGGGAATACCTCCTCGAATTCTCTAACTACAGGTACATTCTGAATTTGATTGTCAACCGAGGTCTCAGCCTCGATCGACAAAAGATACCCTGCTGCTCCCTTGCGGAGCTCTTTTCTAACTTGTAATAAAGAAATGAGAGAGAAAGGTTGAAAATTACCATCTTTCGCAGGAACAACGACTTTCCCCGCTCGACAATCCAACGTTATCCCGTTTTCCGTCAACCAGTCCATACCGATAATCACATCGAAATTGAATACCGGTAGGACCACCAAGTTAACTGTATACGTGTTCCCTTCATACTGCAAAGTAACACCTCTGCAGATCTCTGAGGCTGTGCACGATCCTCCAGTAGGTGTGCTGATGTGTAACTCATAAGGTAACGGGGTTGGGGTGATGCCTATTCTCATAGCAGTGTGCTTTGCCATAAAAGAGCCAGACGCTCCAGAATCAAAGATAACAGAAATTGGGTGACCATTTAAAATGACATTACCTTTGATCAAGTTGGGAAACTTCTGCGCTTCGTTCGCATCCAGAGTGAACACCCGTGCTTGCGTAGGCTGTGGATTAGCGTTCCGGGGGCATTCGTAAGCAAAATGTCCTTGCTGGCCACATCTGAAACATGCATTGTTGCTCTTGCGACAAACTCCAAAGTGGTTCTTACCACATGTAGCACAAACAGTCGCACCCTGCCGTCCAGTTGACGATTGACCAACAGTATTGCTTCTCTTAAAATTTCCAGGCCGCGCCTGCAACTGCGGACCTCTGCCTCGACCCCTACCAGGTGTCGTCCTGAAGAATCTGCCTGCTCTGTTTCCCCCGTGGAATTGCGTTGGTTGCTTATTCAGATTCTTGGCCTCGTTGATGATTCCTTCTGCCTGACGACTCTGATTGATGAGCTCCGGAAGTGTACGATTAGCCGTCGTCAAAATGAGTTTACGGATTTCCGGATGTAACCCGCTTTCGAACTTCTCCACCAGCCATTCCTCATCATAAATGTTCCGGTCAAAGTTGGCGTACTCGATCAGTTGCCCAAATTTTGCAATGTACTCATTGACCGTCATGTTATCCTGCCTGAGTGACAGCAGTTCAGTGTGCTTCATTCTTCTCATTGCCTTAGGAAAATACTTATCCAAAAAGACTTGTCTGAACACGGCCCATGTCAGTTCAACGTCCTGAGCTCTCAGCAGAGCCCTCGCACCAGTCCACTAGGTTAGAGCTTCTCCCATCAGCTGGTACAATGCGTAATCGGTCTTCTGCGCTTCCGGGCATGCCATGCGTTCGAAAATGTGCTCGATCATCTGCAACCACTTCGCTGCAGCCTCAGGGTTGTCTTCACCCTCAAAGGTAGGTGGTTGGAAGTTGCGGAAGTCTTTCAACCTCCGACGGGCAGTTTCTTCTGCATTTTCATGCAGTGGGGGTTGGTTCTGGTTCTGTTGCCTATGGTCGCGCCATTCTTGGCTCATATTCTGAATGAATGTTGCCAGTCCCCCAATGGTAGTGATAAGATCCTCTTCCGCATCGCCAGACCTTCCCCGAGTTGAACCGCGACTACCTGCCATGATTCTGCACTCACAATATCATGAAATGAGTTGATCAGGCTCACCGCAAGTTATTTATGGCAGCAGTCCCAAGTAGGTACTCGAGTTCAATTCGGATAAGTTAACTATGCATCCGTGTCTTATCACAGAACGATCTAAACAATCTAACTACCCTAGTTAATATATATCCAAGCAACTATAGCATATTTAGACAGTCAATCAGCAGATAAACACAATCAACAATCAATTCAATCAATCACAAGCACATCCATGGATCAAACTGCTCTGATACCAATTAGTGTAACGCCCTCCCTTGTATGCATCCAAGAGATTCGTTTGCTAAGCGGAATTAGAGTCTTTAACGTCACATAAGCTAACAGAGATCCTCATTCTAAATACATTTCCGAAAAGCGTTTCTAAATTCTTATCATTCTGTTTGGTCGGATAAAAAATATTTCAAGTGATTTAGAAAGAGCACGTTGGGGGCTTCGCGTGCATATAAAATAATAGTAATTCGGAGTTCGTTTGCTCATAAAAACACCACCCGTACGGTGCACTGTTGAATTTCAGCACTTAAGTCTTTCAAAAATTCCTTTCACAAACGTTTTCAAAACAGCCGCTGTTCATAAAAGATCAAGGCGAAATAGAAGATGATAAAATCTACAGTCATCCAAGAGTACCAAAATATTAAGCATTACAGTCATCCAATCAATCAAACAGCAACAGTACAAGTCCATGCATCAGCAAGCAACAGCAAACATCACGCCTTCAAATGCTTTTACGTCCTCCTGCCATTTAGGAAAATAGCAGCCCCGAAGGGGTGAGAATAATCCCAATAGTGTGGCAACAAAACCAATAATATAACAGTATTAACTAGGCACAAAATCATAAACAGTCACTTCAACATATCCTTGTTCCTTTTCCTTTTTCCTTTTCATCATATTCATATATATTGCGTATATAACGCCTTTCCTTTGCGCTTTTAGCACCGTCGTGCGCGCACTTCACAGTGGATATCATATACTCATGGCACCTGAGCTCTGTGGATTCCAACTGTGGGCCTATGCGGACTGATGCCAAGTGTCCCATACCCTGGTACCTTAGGGATGCCTATATGATGCTTGCTCAAACACATGGTCCTGTACATAACTATTCTAAAAGCAAGGCCTATATGATCTTGGTACATGCATGCCATGCTATGCTTTCACACACAAAGCGTAAAAATAAATGCGGTATGATGTAAGGTGCATGCTTATATACTTTTCATATAGCCATCACGACACATATACTTGTCATATACGTTATGCTGCCACATAACAACTTTACCTCATAATCATATAGCCATCACGGCACATTCTTGGCAGTTTACTTTCATCATAAGGAACATAATTATTTTACGGAGTATGGAGCATCATGTCACAACTTTATACCAGTAGTCAATAGTCACATTAGGTAATATCGCCTGACACTTACCTTGCGTGCCTTAAATAATACCAAACAGCAGCGAAGTATCTCACTTCTTAAGTGCACCTAAATCAATTACAACCAATCACTTACAACGGCGATTTACAGCAGAAACAGTGAGCATACAGCAGCGTTTTACAGTAGAAACAGTGAGCATACAGCAGCGTTTTACAGCAGAAAACAGTGACGTTTGTTCTTAAAACAGTGAGCAGAAAACAGTGAGTTGTTCTTTAAAACAGGGAGCAGAAAACAGTGACGTTTTCCTTAAAAACAGTGGGCAGAAACAGTGACGTTTTACAGCAGGAAAACAGTAGCACCTTACAGCAGAAACAGTGACCATTTTCAAACAGAAACAGTGGCATCAAACAGTGGCAGAAACAGTAACATTTGAGCGTCAAAACAGTGACATAATCTGTGGCATTTGAACCTCAAAACAGTGACATAAGTAGTGGTATTTGTACATCAAAATAGTGGCATTAGTAGTGATTTTTGAACATTAAAACAGTGGCAGTGATTTTTGGACATTAAAACAGTGGCATAAATGGTGATTTTCGGACATTAAAACAGTGGCATAATTAGGAGTATTTGAACACCAATACAGTGGCATAAAGAGTAGTGTTTGAACATCAAGATGGTGATCATTTTATGCAGAAACAGTGGCACATTAAGTACTAAAACAGTGAGCATTTTTGTGCAGAAACAGTGGCATGTGAGGCACTAAAACAGTGAGCATTTTATGCAGAAACAGTGGCATGTGAGGCACTAAAACAGTGAGCATTTTATGCAGAAACAGTGGCATGTGAGGCACTAAAACAGTGAGCATTGTGTGCAGAAACAGTGGCATCAAAATGGTGATCTTGTCAAATCGAAACAGTGGCATACTTATCCTCAAAAACAGTGGCACTTTTATACAAAACAGTGGCATCAAATCAAGCATAACCATGAGACTTTCATTCCATAACTTAAGCATACAAGTCATCATCAAATAGCTCCATCATTATACTTTCACCATGCTCATTCTTGAATCCAAAACAAAATATAATCAAGGAGACATCTCATGCACACACATGGTTACACACAATGAAAGGAGTCTAAGTTCTAAGCTTACCTCTTGTAGCACACACTTCTTGGTCAAGGATCACACACCACACCTTCTAGCTTTACTACACCACAAGTTCACCCTTCCTAGGAGATGGCTTGTGCGCTCAAATGGTGAGGAGGAGGAACAACTTGGACAGCTTCCAAGGGTGAGTAACAAGGCTGGACAGTGAGGGAAAAGAGAAGAAAAGGTTGCACTTGCTTGATGTTTTAGGCCACGGCTTTGAGAGTGTGAGGGAAGTGTGTTACCAAAGTTTTTCTTTCTCCTATGGTTCCTACATTACACGGCTAGAGAAGTGAGGAGGAGGAAGGAAAGTTGGCTGCACTTGTAAAGTGAGGACAGCCCTCTTGTGCGCACCACTTAAAGAGGAGAGGGAGGAGAGGTTGGAATGATGAGGCATCATGAAGATTTCTGATTTCTTGTGGGAGTGGGGCTGCAAACTTGGTCAAAACAAGCAAGGGGTTTGCTTCTTGTATACTCTATGCGCATGCAAGGAGGTGAGGTGGGAGGTTGTCATCATGTGCACATGCAAGGTGGTTCTCTTGGTCAACAAGCTAGGCAGATTTGTGTCATAAAAATCTGATTTTAGGCTTCCCTTGTGCGCACATGATGAGGAGGATGCAGCCCAAAATAATGCTAAGGAGTACAAGTGTCTTCCATGCAATGAAGTTGAAGTCAAATGGTGCACATGCTAAGGGTGATGTGGCGGTCATGCAAGGAGTATGTTGGAAGATTTTCTAAGTCTTTTCTACCCTCTTATGCGCATGGATGAGGAGGGATGATACATCTAGTCATGTGGGTGTTCCTTGCTACACAAGACAACCTTGTTGGACAAGGCTTAGGGGAGGTAAGAATGGATACACATTGGGCTGAACTAGATTGATCCAAGAGCCTCTTTGGGCCATCGGCCAACACACACAAAGGATCCAACAAGACAAGTCCAAAGGTGACAAGTCCACACACACTAGCCCACTTCCCAAGTCCAATAAACACCAAAGCCTTATAACACACTATCAAATTACTCATATGATTTGAATAAAAGTTTCACATGCCTACATATGCACCCTCCTATGATTTTAATTTAAATACTTACCTTAGTCTCATCCAAGGATAAAGGCCATATAATTCGCAAGCCATCAAACATAAACCAAAAATCTGAATTCTACACATGCATCTATATCATATAATACTTATGTATTTTACTAATTATGTGGGATGTTACAATTTGCATATGAGATGGCCTAAGTAAAGGATTGTCAGGTATCTCCGTTCATGCATGTAATAGTTGTTTAAACACCATGTAATATGACAACTTAGATGCCTAGAAAGATGTGAAATAGTTTAATTAAACTGATTACATGAAGGTATGTCTTAGATAAGGACAACTAAGCATAATATGAAGTAATATGGGGCAGGAGGGTTGAATGCTAAACCCCAGCCTTTAGAGAATGATATTCCATTTCGCCACTGTCATGGGATATCCGGATATGGGTGATCTAATATCTGGATATTGACATCCAAATATGATATCCGGATATGGCATATCCGTATATCTCCCCGACAAATATCCGGATATTCTGGGCGAACAGAAGTGAAAATGAAGGTTTAAAAAGAAAGGCTTGTGACTTTATGGAACTTAAATATGTAAGGCTTAAATCCACTTCTAAGGAGTGTGGTGCGTTAATAAATGTGAATAAAAGGCAAGTAGCTATAATAAAAAATTTAGATGTGTACGGATGTCTTGGGGTGTGTCTTTATTACTATGTTATGGCTGACTAGATAGTAGAACAATTTGGTAAGATTGTCATGAAATGAATAATTAATTATGTTGATGGTCAAGTATGACAATAAAGTAATTAGTGGATAATTTTGATATCAACAGACATTACAAGTAAATAATCGATAATGATTATGATAATTGGTGAGTGTAAGATTAATCATGCAAATTGTAACATGTAGGATAAAGGAAAAAGTTTATCCGCATTTTTCACTTAATAATTCTAACGTTAATTCCGCTGCAAGTAAGTAATATTAAGCTGCGCTTAATACCATTCTGATGTTAACAAATCGGGTATACTCAGGGTGTTACAGAGGGTGCCTTGGTTGATGTTTTGGGAACACTCCTTGGTTTGGAACCCGTAGGCTATATGCCGAGGCCAATAGGCCGGACGTTGCATGGCTTTGGCATCGACCATTCCAGCTTCATCGTATTTTGTTTACC
Source organism: Gastrolobium villosum (assembly GCA_032173675.1). Classification (NCBI taxonomy): domain Eukaryota; kingdom Viridiplantae; phylum Streptophyta; class Magnoliopsida; order Fabales; family Fabaceae; genus Gastrolobium; species Gastrolobium villosum. The sequence goes on from JAVKPL010007025.1 coordinate 19,436, forward strand.
TATGCTTCCCTACTTCACTAAATCCCTTGCTTTATCTCGTTTTAAATGTTTTATTATGTTATTGATATGCATCAAAGTCAGCCATTGGACAGAGTATTCTCCAGAACCTCTGGGTTATTGAGATATATCTGTATATCTCACCCCGCTTTGGGGATTTTATTTCAGGTAGTGCCAATGGTGTTGGAGCGGCGGGCAAGAAGCCCGTAGGTTGAGCATGAGAGCTTGTACCCTTTTTGCATTTTGGTGGTCATTTGGCCTAGGCTAGATTTAAGACATGAACATTATATTGAGATAGGACTATTCATACTGTCATTTTGTTCATGTCACTTTTTGGCCAAGTTTAGTTGTTATTTACCATGTTCATTTGAGATTTATGATGTTGTAATTAAAGTGGTAAATTCTAATATGCCATTGGAGATGATGTAATTTGTATTATGGAGACTTGATGTAATATTGAAGCATGCTATAAGATGAAAGGGCAATAGGCCTAATCTAGGATTGATCCATGTTTATGTCAAAGAATGCATGCAAACGGAAATTGTGATTGGAATTCGTAACTTTGAAAGAGTAAGGAATGATTACGTATGTTGAACTAATTGAATATAAATTGTGAAGGGTTGTAAGAGCACCAAGGCATTGCTGGTCCTTGAGTGCCACACTGCCACCCATGTTTATTAGGTACATTTGAGGATAGTTAAGCACTTTTACAAAAGTGGGATTTATTGGAAAAATAAAGGAAACTTTGGCGAAATTTCTAGAAATTGATAGAATTTAGGTGAACTTTGGGAGAGCATATCTCCCTCCACAAAAGTCCAATAGGGACGTGCCATACACCTTTTAAAGCTTGAGATGTAAAATACCTTGTGTCAAAATTTGAGAACTAAAGGAGAACCACGTTGTCCTGTAGGAGCCAGAGAACTCGGACTGTTCAGAACGCCCCTGTGCAGGGGCTGTCTCTGGCAGGTTTTGGGAATTTTATTTCTGCTTCGTTTCTTGGTCAAATTAGGTGAATAATATGTCAAATTGAAGCTTTAGGTGTATAGTTTGCTGTATAAAAATTTGAGAGTAATTGGTGGAGAGGATTTTCCAGAATCATTGATGGAGTGAGGGTAATTCGGAGCCCTGTTTGGGGTTGGCTGGTAGATTTTCTTGTCCAACTTCAAACGGTGATATCCGGAGCAAACGAGGACTTTATGACTCGTGTGATAGCTTGTTAGAAAGGTACTTAAGTCTAAAATAACATACTAAAAGATGAGAGGTTCGCGGCATACGGTTTATCCGCAGTAATTAAAATACCGAACCATGTCCGGATAGGTAGAAAACGTAAAAGTGAGATTTTAACTAAGTGGGTTTATGGGAATCCCTTACTGACTTGAGAGAAGTATTATATGATATTTAAGCAGTTTAAATAATTATTCCACAAAGATTTTTTAGTTACGATCACAACTTTATTTATTACGTTTTATTATTATTTTAAACGCTCGTGTAATAAAATGAAAAAAGTTTACTCACATTTTATAAATGAATTATTATGATTGTAACTGCGTTTAATATCATAATCAATGTTAACAATACCGGTGTACAACGGACGGTTACATTAACCCATTATTTATAAATGAGTTACCTATTAGTAGTTGAACTCTGAGCCTCTTAGAAATAGTGCAAACCTGATTCTTGATCCATTACTATAGTATTAATTAAGGAATATTCTCTTATTTTTTAGCTCTTCTTGAGCCTTCTAGAATGTAGGCCTTTATGAGATCCATGACAATACCATTTTAATTTTATGAAGAAAATAATTATGAACTCATTTTTTATTTTTCAAACTTGAATCTTATTAATATTTGTATAAATGAGGAGATTTGACACCAAAATGGCATTTTAAAAAATTGGCACAAAATTACATAATTTCTTACTTTTATTAACATCCGCAATTTTTATTTTTTTTGCTTTAATGGATTTATTTATAAAAGATTGAACTCCACATATTTTATGTAAGAGAGAGGTTATACTTACAACCTATTTTCCTTTACAACCTCTTACAACCAATATATTAACAGTTGATTTCCACTAATCAACGGTTAAGATTTATTACGAATTAATAATTAATTAATAAATTTTATTGACGAGAATCTTAACCGTTAATTGACGGAAATCAACGGTTAAAATATTGGTTGTAAGAGGTTGTAAGGAAAAATAGGTTGTAAATATAACATGTCGCTTTATCTAATACGAAAAGAAGGGAATTTGTTTTTGTAAATTTTGAATTTGGTCCTAAACTTTCTCGTACTTCTTGGTATTAAAGTATTTATTTTTCTCGAATTTCCTTGTTTCCTATAATTCATTGACTGAAATGTGTAATTTTCTAACAAAAATTCCCAATATGGGAGTTGGTGAGATTTATTTTACAAAATAACTACTCTAAAGTTTTACTAAAGTATTGTCACGTGGAATAGTCTCTGCTGCACCTTTCCCATCTATTTTTTATAAAATACTCACGCTATAGGCTACTTTTTCAATTGAAATAATGAAAATTAAAGCTAAATTTGTATTAATATAATAAAAATTCTCAAGAAAAACAAATAATTAAAAAATTAATTAACATTTATTAAATTCTTTGATCAATAATTAAAATAAAAAGTAAAAGTTATTTATAAGTAATAGTAATTATTTCGTAATAAATTAATCCTTTGATAAGTTAAGTCTATATTTATGTATTTTTATAAAAATTGAAATATGGAAATTATGTTAAAAAAGGTAATTGATTATAAATTAGTAATTAATTTATACAATTTCCCATCAACTGTTAATTTTTTATAAGAATGTACAAAATCTTGTATATGATAGACTTACCATATAAATGCGTTATTTTATGTAATGAATGTTATTACAATTAATTACCTAATGTAGTAATTTTAGTAATTTGAAATTTTAATTTAACCCGAAGTTATAAACTTTAGAACTGATTATTTATAGTGTTTACCAATTAATTAATCATTAATACAAATATAATTCATGACTTCAGTTATTTAATATTTAAATTGAGTGAGTGAATTTGGTGTGTATGTTTTGAAACCAGTTAAACAAAATTTTATTAAAAAAAGGAAGCATAGAAAGGAGAACACTTCTAGATTACGTATTTTGACATAAATTTTTTACAAATTCCATTTAATTTTTTTTTTTTATTGAATTTTGCCCATTTTTATAAGTCTTTTATTTATGCCCTTTCTAATATCCCACGCCACCCCAGCACCAACTTGCTTCTCTAAAACCTAAATCTTTTCGTAAGAGCGAGCGACACTGTACAAGGGTTCCACATGTAGCTCGCTTCGAATCCCGACGACACACATACTAATGATTTATTGTCTCGTCGAATAATTAGATTGCGTGTGATTTGCTTAGAACAAGTTTTTTTTATTTTTTTTTATTTTGGGGTATGTTAGGTCCGAGGTAGACCGTATTGCTATACCGGATGGTATGCGCTCAGAGATGATGTATATGCCCAATTTACTAGGCTATATGCCGAGGTCCCAATCACTGCGCACCAGCAATAGGCTTTATAACCAGGGGGTGTTGTGTGTGCACAATGAGTGGAATAAGCTAGGCGATTCAGAGGTGTGTACCTGAGATGTTTAGGTGCTTATTTATAGAGGTACCTGGCTCGGCTGCTGAGCTCCGTCGTTGAGATTTCGTCCGACTTGGTCGGCCTCAACGGGCATGTTTGGGTCAGTTGGGATTTTGCCATATCCCCCATCCGAGATATTCTCGGAAGGCGGTTGGCTGAGGTCCATCCGTAACAGTTGCCCCCCAGCTCGGTATTCGGGAAGTCGGAATGCCGAGATTCTCTGGTTTAGTTAGCCGTTCTTCATCTTGCCATTTATTCCACGTGTAAACTATGTCGGAGGTCGTAACTCTTCGAACTTTGTTATGATTTTGGATCAGATTTGTTAGATCAGTGGATTTCAAATGTCGGAACCCTTGAGATGACCTTTCAACTTTCTGACCTTTCGTCTTATTACCACTTTCTGTCCCTTCGTCTTACTCCTGCAGTGACGGTTATAACAGGACACGCGTACTCCCCTTACTGGCAGTTCCGCGCATTGGGCAGGAAAGCTACTCTGAGCCTAGAGTAGGCCATGATTGTGATCATTAATTGCAGGTAGGAAGCGCAGGTGGTGCAGGACGTGCAGGGTGTGCAGGGCGGCGAAAATCCTCTTTTGCCCCTGATGCTTCAAACGTTTGGGAGGCCAACCTTTGGTCTTCCACCCCCTCAGCCCTATAAATACGCATCAGTTCATTACCACCTCTCCTTTCCTGTTCTCACGCGTCTCCTGGGGTTGGGTTTTCTGCACATTCTGGGTTTTCTGCATATTCCTTCTGTTTGTCCCAGTATTCTACCTTGGCCATTTCTTCTACCCAGTTTTGCACCAGGTAATTTTCTCTTTCTTGTAGATTTCTGTAATTTTTGTTCGTTTTCTAGCTGGTAGGGAGTGTTTCTTGTCTTACCCACCCTTTAAGTGGGTAATGGACGCTCCTGGTAGTTCTAGTGGTCGAAATGATAGTGGAGAGGTATCTGAGGAGATGATAGGTAGGTTGCCGCGATCCGTTCAGTACTGGTTTTATGGTAGGGAGTATACTGAAGAGGAGAGGCTTGAGCAGCTTCTCCGAAGTCACCGAGGAGGTCGTCAGACCTCCAGAGGTGCTCGTGGTAGGAGAGGTAGAGGTCGGAGGGGACGCAGGGGTGAACACCCCCAACCATCTTTTACTAGAGGTGCGTCCTCCTCGATTCCTCAGGCTTCAACTTCTGGACCGAGTTTCTTTTCCGAGCCAGTCCCCCTGTCTTATATTCTTCCTCCTCCACCGTTTGGACAAGGTTCGGGGTCTGTTTTAGATCGGATCCCACCTTTCCAGTTGAATAATAGTTCTTCCAGCATTTCTTCATCCGAGCTGGGTTTTCCCGAATCGGAAATCCCTTCTACTTTTGATGACTCGGCATCCAGTCAGGTGCCCTTTGTTGATCTCCTTCGTAGTTCTGACGACTCTATCCCTTTTTCTTGGAGTCCAGGCCCGTTACCATCTGATTTAGATGATTCTGGGTCAAGTCAGGTTGATTATATTTCTGACCCGACTCCTTCGTGTTCCAGGGACCTGACAATGGACAATTCTGATGTTAATGAATGGGTTCTTCTAGAAATCCTTCATATGCGGTCAGTAATGACTCCGGCCGACGTCTCCCAGCTTCCTCTTGGGAATCCTGAGGGGGTCGACCTTCTTCCCCCGGGTGATTTTCCGATATGCGCAGGCCCCATATCAGATGAGCCTTGCTTCTTCTTTTTCTACCGGGATCTGGTCACGAAGGTCGGAATTCGGCTTCCGTTCACAGACTTCCAAATGGCCGTGCTGCGTCGGATTCGAGTAGCGCCTTCCCAACTTCACCCAAATTCGTGGGCTTTTATCCGTGGTTTTGAGCAGTTGTGCTCTTACCTCTTTCTTCCTTGCACAGTCCCCCTTTTTTATTTCTTTTTTGATGTCTATACGGCTCGGAGTGGTGCCGAGTTAAAAGAGAGGAAAGGGTGGGTTACCTACCGAGGTACCCCTGGTAGGGGACTTTTCATTCCTTACTCTCAATCCTTTAAGGGCTTTAAGAGTGCCTATTTTAAAGTGGCTTCTCGTCCCGATTCCCTCCCTTGGTTTGGCAAGGAGCTGCTAGATGATGGGAACTTATTATGCCACTTCGAGCTGTATTGGACGCGAAAACACTATCGACGTCGTCCAAAACACTACGCCACTCCTGTGTCCGCGCTTTCCAGAGCTGAGAGATTCGCGGTGCGGATTTTAATCGAGTACACTGACGACTGTGGCGTCATCGACTTAAGTCGGATAGTAAATAAGTTTGGAGATGATGCTATTTATGAGTTTGGTATGTATGTCAAGTTTTTTATTTATTTTTGACTACATTCTCTTTTTGGTGCTTTTTAACACTGCATTTTCTGATTCAGTTGGCATGACTTCGGCTGATTACAAGAAGTATCTACCCAAGCGAGCCGGCAAGGGCAAGTCGCGAGAGGCTGCCCCTTCAGAACCCGAAGTGTCAAAGCGACGGCGGGTAGAGATCATTTTGGGGGAGGACCCACCTGCTGACGAGGTGGTTCCTATTGATGTTTCTCCCCCATCACCAAGTCCAGCTGCAATTCCTGCTTCCCAGGGGGCCCTCCTCAGTTTGGAGCCAGGGGAGCTATGGAAGTCAGGCGTTTCTGACCGTCTCAGGGCGGCTCTGAAGCCTCCCCCTGGTCTCTTTCTGGATTCCGGCCTGACCTCTTCTGTGAGGGTCATGTTGAAGCGGATGGAGGAGGACGCCTTAAAGACGACCTCATTGATCCAGATATTTCAGGACCTCCTCCAGAATCTGGACCAGGCGAATGCGGCCAAGTCATCCCTCTCTGCTAAGGTCGTGGAGTTGGAGCGATCTAAGTCCGCCCTGGAGGTTAAATTTGGGGATCTGCAGAAGGAGGCGGACACGGCGAAGGAGGACCTGCGCCTTTCCCATTCTAAGGTCGGTGAGCTGAGCGCCGAGAAAGAAGCCCTTACCCAATCTTTGGGGGATAAAGATGTCCAACTTCAGGCGCTTCAAACTCAGCTCGACCAAAAGACTGCCGATTTTGAAGAGGCCAGGAACGCGGTGGTTAACGCGGCTGTCCAAGCTTTTGACAACGCCATTGCTCAGGCCCGAGTTCTCAACCCAGGGCTCATCGAAGAGGGCATGGACGTGTCTTACGAAGTAAAGGACGGCGTCATTATTCCGGGTTCTCCTGGTTCCGAGGAAGAGGCCGAGGCTGGGACCCCTTAATTTCTGTTTCTACAATATTTTGTAATCATTGCCGTTCTTCGGCTTAGCTTTTGTTATGAACAAACTTTGATTAATCCGAGCTCGTCTAATTTTACCATATTGATTTCATTTCTATTTACCTTTATGGCTTGCGAGTCACTGATGTCCGATCTAAAAATGTTAATTTCTTTTTCGAAGGTTCATTTCTTTAACGATCGTGACATACATGTCGGAATCATAAATGGAGGCGTTTTTTTAAAAACAACTGCTCATTTAGACTGTTTACAAATCCGAGCTTTACAGCCCGCTTATTTGCCTTAAAACCAAATCAAGTACTGTCCGAGCTCCATGGCTCGTTTTATTTATGTGGACTAGAGTCTAGTACTTTGACCATGTCTTCATACCTAACTGTAATAGGTTTTCAGCTTGTCAGCATTCCAAGTTCTTTTTACTGGCTTTTTTGATAGAGTTTCCAGAGTGTAGGCTCCCTTTCCGAGATTATCCTTGACCCTATAAGGGCCTTCCCAATTTGCTGCGAGCTTTCCGTCTTTGGCATTCTTGTTGCCGATGTCGGCTCTTCTCAAAACTAGGTCGCCGCTCTGAAATGACCGAGGTCTTACCTTCTTATTAAACCTAGCCGTAACTAGGCGCTTGGCCATCATATTTTTGTATCTGGCGTTCTCCCTGCACTCATCCAACAGGTCGAGCTCAATCAACAGTGCTTCATCATTTTGTCCCTCAGTGCCTTGCAATCTTTGGGCCCTTCTCCAGGACGGTTCTCCGATCTCAACCGGAATCATTGCTTCGCTACCGTATGTTAGCCTGAAGGGGGTTTCTTCTGTTGCGGATTGAACACTTGTTCTGTACCCCCATAAGACTAGGTGTAATTGCTGTACCCAGTTTCCTTTGGCCTCGTCAAGCCTTTTCTTGAGTCCGTTAATTATTACCTTGTTGGCAGACTCGGCTTGTCCGTTGGTCTGGGGATGTTCCACTGAGGCGAAACGGTGTTTTATTTTGAAGTCGGACATGAGTTCTTGGAATTTCTTGTCAATGAATTGAGTTCCGTTGTCGGTTACAATTTCTGCAGGGATTCCAAACCGACTTACCAGGTTCCTCTCGAAGAAGCGTCGAATCCTGGCCGAGGTGATGGTGGCCAGTGGTTCAGCCTCAATCCATTTGGTGAAGTAGTCGACCGCGACTATCAGCCACTTTAGTTGTCCTTCAGCAGCAGCAAAGGGTCCTAAGAGGTCCATTCCCCATTTAAAAAATGGCCATGGTGCCGTTATGGTCTGCAATTCCTCTGGAGGTGCATGAATTATCAGTGCATGCTTCTGACACTGCTCACATCGCTGAACATGTTCCATGGCGTCAGCCGCCATTGTTGGCCAGTAATATCCAGCTCTTAGCGCCTTCTTAGCCAATGCTTTGCCCCCCGTGTGATGTCCGTTGATGCCTTCATGGATCTCGGATAACACATATTCAACTTCGTTTTTGTCAAGGCACTTCAGCATGGGTGCATAGAAACCCTTTTTGTAGAGTTGACCTTCTACTATGGTGAAGCAAGCCGAGTTCCTGACCAGCTTTTTTGCTTCTTTAGTATCTTCTGGCAAGGTTCCTTTTTCAAGGTAAGCCACGATTGGTCTCCTCCAATCTTCAGTGTCGGTAGTTATCATTAGGACGCATGTTGGTTCCAGAATGCTTTGCTGAATAACGGTGCGGTGGTTGCCGGGTCCTTTTGAGCTTGCCAGTTTGGACAGGATGTCGGCCCTGCTATTTCTCAT
>JAVKPL010007026.1:0-28078 GCA_032173675.1 Gastrolobium villosum
CCGAGAATGAAATCATTTAACTAGCCCCAGCAAAGCATTTGTTGAAGAAAAGCTTTCATATCTGAAAAATCAACTAAAATAGACCGATGCAGTTCTGTAAAATAAGGTTTTAAGCGCAAAAACGAAAGTAAAAATTAAAAAAAAAAAAGTGAAAAACAAAAAATTGACTCTATCTCAGACGATCAAAGGTAAACTGAGAGAGAAAACTGCAAAAGAAAAAAAAATTTAAAGTAGACAGAGAAAGCAACTTTAATTCCATAAGAGAATCCAAGATGCAAGAGAAAAAGGGTTATAAAGGGAAACTTAACAAGCAAAAGTCGAAATTAAAATACGTATAAAAGCTACAGACTTTAAAGTTACAGATTCGGAAACATGAAAGAGAGAGAGAGGGTTTTGAGAAACGCTCTCACCTTCAAAGCTCATACATGTGAAGAAAGTTCTCTCGAATATAGAAACCCAACAACAAAGGCACCACCAACACCAGCAGCAGAAGAAGAAGAGAGAGCCAAAGACCAAAGCTTTCTCTCTCTTCTATTTGATTTTCTCTCTCCCAGAATAAATGGCCTAATATACTCACTCTCGTGATTCTCACACTGGACTTTCTCTCTCTACATATATACAATTGCAGGATATTCATATTCTTACAATATTATTTATAAGAGTTAGAAATCTTACGTTGAATCTTTAATCATTGATCTACTTGTACCTAGCTCATATTACTAAAGAAAATTAGAGGCATTAGATATAAGTGGGATCAATTGTCAAAATTGATAGTGTAACTTAGACTAATGTAAAATGTTCTAAACCCATATATCCATACTATATATATGGGACACTTGAAATTGCTGAAATTGGTGTTTTTTATATAAGTGGAGACAGGGAAGGGAGATGATAAGCCCATTGACTTATCATAGATAATGATAAGCTATATGAAAACTTAAATGGCTTATATTTCAATTGCAGTTATATGCGGGGCCCACTTAAGCCGGCATCATTTTGTCTAAATAATCGGCTTGGAATCTTGAGCTGACAGTTGTCCTTCAGCTTGGACTAGAACTATAAGATGGGTAGTGTTATTCTACAGCCATACCTAGAACAGTTGTTTAATACTGACCGTTGATTTAGATTTTAACTGGATTAAGATGATGAGGTGACAGAACGTACGGGTAAAAGCGAAAGAAGAATGGTTGAAGGAAAAGACAGGATAATTGCCGAGAAAGCGATTTTTACTGGGTTCAGATCCCTCTAGGTAACGACAAACTTTCTCGTACGGGTACCCAAAGTGTTTGGCCTCAATGTTTATGGAATATTACGGTTTATGCCATGAGGAGCCAGGAGATGTGGCAGTAATTGTATCACGTGAAGCAGTTATGATTGCGATACGAGACGAGATGATATGAGATGAAGTTAAGAAAAACGCGATATGGGAATTGATAAAGTAAGTGAAGTGAATTGAATGTGTGGTCAGAGTGTATGTGTAGGTTATTGTCCCTGTCAGTGCGTACGTCTGCCTCTGCTTCTCCAACGGAGCCATCAAATGCGCTAATGCAATGCAACTAGCTACTTTATATTTACTTTTCCAATTTTTATTTATAAAATTTGGTTTGGAGGAGGATATTTTTACACCGATATAAGAGTTAGAAATTTTATACACAATCTTGATCATTGATTCACTTATATTCAATGACTCACATTACTAAAAAGTTTGAACCCTTAGATATAAGTGGGATCAACGGACAAAATTGAGAGTGTAATTTACACTGGTGTAAAATAATCTTGATCCGTAAAATTTATATGAAATTTTAAATTAATATTATGAATATTAAATTCTATATATTGTTATTTTTGTGGAGATATTGTTACTATTATTTCTTAAACTGACGAGTATTTAATTTACTTGGAAAAAATATACGTTATTTCTCTTTATTTAGTAATAGTGTTTATTTTCAATTCGCCAAGTCCTTGGTCAAAGAACAAACCTAGCTGGCAAGAGATGGGAAATATTTTACTGTATCTTCATTATCGGTAACCAGAGAATTTATAATTGACCGGGATCATCATTTTTTAAGTAATCCCTTAGTATAAATGAGAGGTAAAATTGAGAAAAAAAAAATAATAGGAGTAAAAAAAGAAAGAAAAAATTAGTGTTGTGAGAAGGAGCACTAAATCATTACGTGATCCTGGAGCACAAAAAAATATTTCCATCGGTAACATGTGCGTATTGAACCAGATAAAGTCAGACAAGCGGCGGTGTACACTGCCACACTAGCTATGCATTAGTAAATCCACCTTCGCTAACCCTAAGGTTTTACATTATATATATATTATATGGATTTTATAATTCTCCTTTAATACGAGAATTTGAATTTTTCTACACATCTTTTGATTTCTGTGCCAACGTGGGTCTTACACATAATTTTTTCTAACATACGGGTCCCATATGTTATTTGTCTCTACAACATGAGAATTCAATTCTCATATTGCATGAGAAATATAAAACCCATATTATATATATGAGTTATATTTATCTTATTCAATATAAGATAATATATCTTTTTACACACATAACAAAGGTATATCTCACTTCTATTTTTTTTCTCTCCAATCATTTATAGGTCTTTTTTATAATTTTGTTTCACTAACATAAGATAAACTCATCTCCAACAACATACGAAAAATTTATATATACATAGAGAGAGAGGTAAAATCATTTCTACAATCAGTTCACATACAACAAAGACAGATGTATGGTTATGATTTCTCACATTTAATGTTTTTATCTTTTGTATGGTTATGATTCACCACATTTAATACTTTCACGTATATATATATGACAAGTATTGACTGTTGTACGTACAGCGGCTGCATAAATGTAAATCTTATATATATATATATATATATATATATATATATATATATATATATATATATATGGGTTTTATTTCCTCCTTTAACATAACACAACAAACTTTCCTACACACACAACATTTTGTGGCGCCCACATATTTTAAAACAAAAGAAAAAAGGAAAAAATATGGCACGCAAAACGAATCTCTATAACATTACACAATCACTTTTCCTACAACATAATAAACATAAAACCCTATATATATATATATATATATCACGCAAAACGAATCTCTATAACATTACACGATCACTTTTCGTACAACATAATAAACATAAAACCCTATATATATATATATATATAGTAATAATTTTCTCATATAGTAGGAGATTTATTATCCCCTACTGACTCATTTGTATAAGTGGGGTCCACTTTCAAGTGAAGAGAAAGAACAAGTAAAGTGAGACCCATTTTTGTATCATGCATTGTATCTCTACAACAAATCTGGAGATTCTTTGGAATGGGGCCAAATCTGGTAGTATTTCTCCTAGCAGAGGCTTTAGACAAGGGGACCATATTTCGCCCTATATTTTTGTGCTCTGCATGGATAAATTATCGCACATGATTGCTGATCTTATTAATTTGAAAGAGTGGAGCCCAATGAAAGCAGTTAAAGGTGGTCCAGCCATATCTCATCTTCTTTTTGCAGATGATTTACTGCTTTTTGGGAAGCTAATACCTCTCAGATTCAAACTATTATCAACTGTCTGGCTTTGTTTGGTGAAATGTCTGGTCAAAAGGTTAGTTACCCGAAATCCAATATTTTTTTCTCCAAAAATGTCCCTGCTGAGCTTGCTAATGAGATTGTGGAGTTAAGTGGTTTTGCTTTCACTAAGAATATTGGCAGATATCTTGGCTATAGAATGAAGCATGGTAGAACAACTAAACAGCACTACGGGGAGATTATGGATAGAGTTAATAGCAGACTCCAGGGTTGGAAAAAAAGTTGCTTATCTTTGGCAGGAAGAGTTACTTTAGCCAAGTCTGTCATCTCAGCTATCCCCATGTTCCATATGCAGAGTAGTCTCCTTCCTAAGGGTATCTGTGATGATATAGAGAAACTCCAAAGAAGTTTCATTTGGGGGGACACTGCTGATCATAGGAGACATCACTCTGTCAGCTGGGAGCAACTCAAAATGGGGAAGAATCATGGTGGGTTGGGCATTATTAATCTAAGGTTACAAAACGAAGCTTTCCTCCAGAAGTGTGCTTGGAATTTAACTCAATCTCCTGATAAGCTGTGGGCTCAAGTCCTAGTGGCGAAATATGGCAGGAAAAAGGACTTCATGAAGGAGATATCTTGTAAGCCTTATGATTCTCACTTATGGAAGAGTCTTGCTAAAATCTGGCAAGATATGCTTAGCAACCTTTCCTGGCAGATTGGAAATGGGAAGAAGATTGTTTTTTGGAAGGATGATTGGGCGGGTTTTAACTCTAGCCTTCTTGAGCTAGCTGTTGTTAACCCATCTGATGATATTGTTAATCTCAATATTAACCATTCCACTTTTTCTACAGAAGACGGATGTAATGTCCCTTATCTTAATAATCATTTTGATGATGGTACTGTGAACCGTATTATGGCAATCCCCCATCCGGATTTTGAAGCTGAGGAGGACTATGTGTGCTGGGGAAATTACCTACCTGGTCAATCTATTGTTAAAGCTGCATATAATAATCTAACCAGCCCAAATTCTTATTCTGGTGTTAGCTGTTGGGACCGGATCTGGTCTTGGAAAGGAGTAGAAAGAGTCAAATATCTTTTATGGAGGATGCTTCATGGTAGGATGCTTACAAAGGAGTATATCAGCAAATGGAGTGACAGCTCCAATACCTGCCCTTCCTGTTCTGGTCTGGTGGAAACTAATCTTCATGTATTTAGAGATTGCTTCAAAGCTAGAAAGGTATGATCTATCTTTTGGGTCCAGCCTTTACCTTCAGAATTTTTCAGCATAACCTGCTTCCAGGAGTGGATTATCCTTAATTTGAATTACAAGTTTCCGAAGCCTGATGTCTGGAGGGATTATTTTTTTACTGCCTGTAACTTTTTATGGCATTGGAGAAATAAAGAGTTTCATGATGATTCTGCTAAGAGACCAGAAGATCCTTCCCCAAGCTTGGCTGAATCAGTAAAAGAGTTAGGTTGTTTGAGTAGGAAAAAGTCTCATCTTTTTGGCCTGGCTAGTCACCCTGTCAGATCCCCTGCGATTTGGAAAGCCCCTTCTCAAGGTGTTCTGAAATTAAATGTTGATGGTGCGGCTACCTCTGAGAGAACTGCTTGTGGTGTTTATTAAGAGACTGGGAAGGTAAGTGGGTTGGTGGTTTTTCTGTTTTTATTGTATCTTGTTCCCCCTTGCATGCTGAATTATGGGCAATTCTATATGGTTTGGATTTTGCTTGGAACTCTGGATGGAGGGAAGTTGTTCTTGAATCTGATTCGCTTCAAGCCATTGGCTTTCTTACCAAGGTTGGTAATGAGACTCGAAAGTTACCATTGGTAACTAAGATTCGAGTAGCTTTGTTTAGGAAGTGGTCTGTTTCTTTGAAGCATATCTCTAGATCCTGCAACTGCTGTGCAGATTGGATAGCAAAGCATACTTTACATGATTCTTTTGGATTTACTGTTATCCCCTCACCTCAGAGGGAGCTGGTCAATCTTCTTGCTGCAGATTTGTTGGATCCAGGCAACTCCTAGTAGGCTGATTTTTGTTCTGTTTTGCTTCTGTTTTGTGTCTTTCTTTTCCTAGTTTGTAGCTGCTGTTTTTGCTGTTTCTGGTCTTTTGTTTTTTGTTCTTTGTGTTTCTGTTGTCGTGGGGCTTTTTGCCCCATGTACTTACCAAAAAAAAAAGTGAGACTCATCTTGAATTTGTGTATGTAGGAGATAAGTTTATTCTTATGTAACATAAGAATAATAAATTCCATATATATATATATATATATATATATATATATAAAGTTACTTTAAATAATTTTATCTAATGTTTACCTAAACGATGTCATTTTTTGGTGCAAATCATGTTAAATTTGTAATTTAATTTATTTTAGAATTATAATAGTCTTTATCATTCTAAATTTTTAATTTTCCCAACTTAAGATAATATCATTTTGGTTTATAATAATCTTTATCATTCTAATTTTTTTATTTTTCAAACTCAAAATAATATTATTTTGATAAATATTAAACAAAATCATCTAAAATAATATTAGATACTTTTCTGCTAGCGCGCTAGTAACTATTTAATGCTGAAAAGTTGCCTAACTAGATTTCATATTTGCTACCAGTGTCTCGATTGAAGCTATATATATTACATATCCTTAACTACCCTTTTTATTTAAAAAAAAACAAAGCAAACAAGTGTTGATGTTAACTACACTCCCAATATTCTATATTCCAAAAATATGCATGAACTAGTGGCATTACCGAGAAACAAGTAGCGTTATCATTTAAAATTCTTATAGATACATATATACAGCACGAGAGAGATACAGCTTCACCACTAAAAAAATGTATGTTGATGTTGAGGGTCACAAAAATATATAGGATGGCCCCTCTAAAATCGTCCATTTCAAGAGTGCCTAAAATAATTATGACAGAAGGGAGGAGCTCATTGATCATTGATGCAAAACAAATTGAAATGCCTTCCCCACCATTCTCTCTCTACCAAATAAAGCAACACTTTTGCGTTATATATCTATGGGAAGAGTGTTTCTCCTTTCAAATGAAATAATTTATATCCTTTCATTCTCACAAAAAGTTGGGACCCATACCTTTATATTCTTTTGTACACTTTCTCTCCTCTTTTATCTATCTTTTTCTCTCACTTAAAATGACACAATTTTATCTCCTTTAAAATTATACACATTTTTCCCTATATTTATTCCTATCATACTATTTTCAATTTCCTATATATATCAAATATATCAGACAACTTGGGCAATACATGGAAATGGGACACATCCATGGTTCTGTGAATGGAAAGAAACGGAAGCTAATGGAAAAAGGCAAAGAAAAAGCCTTAAAGATTCTAATGGAATTTGAAGAAAGAAGAGTGTCGAAGGGGTAAGCTGCAGAGTCCACAAACCAAACCACAAGTTCAACATTTAGAAGTTCGAGAAATTATTTTATGTCTTTCTAAAAACAAATACACTAATATGATAATATAATTAAGGATTTTATTAATCTCCACTAACAGGAAAGAAGATGTCTCGTATCACTCTCATAATTATGTGATGGGACTCACCTAATTATAAAATAAAATAAAAAACAAAGATCAAGAATCAATGGCTCTGTTTGATTGTGGTTTTTAAAAATTGTTTTTTAATTTTCAGAACAAAAACATTAAAAAACTCATTTGATAAGACCTGTTTTGTAAAAAGTGTTTTGATAACTATAATTGTTTTTTTGTTTTTAGAATCAAATTTATAGAACATGTCAAGTTGTTTTTGTGTTTTGTTTTAGTTTTTAACTTTAAAAAAAAATAGAAAACAACTGTTTTCATAATTATTTTACAAAATAGTTTTAAGAACAAAAAAACCAGAACACAATCAAACAAACCAATGTCTCTATTGGAAAATAAACTCATCTCTCGTTCAAGACTAGTTTTTCCCTACAATTAAAGAAAAAAGTGTACATCATTCAAAATGATATAAAGTTGTGTATTTTAAATTAGAGAAATAGATAAATCATAGGGGAGAGTGGAGGGAAAAAGTTTTAAAAATATGGATTTCATCTCTTTTGCAATAATAAGAGGATGTAAGATGTATCATTTAAAATAATATACCTTTTTCCATAATTAAAACATCATACTTAAGATAAAAATTGAATGAGTAAGCATTAAATTATTTTGCCAACAAAGATGCACAGTTGGCTAAGGATTTCGTCCATATCTGTGGGTTCAAATTCCGCTAGCCGATGTGAAGATTTTATTGGTAGATGATATGTAGTCCCTCTCAAAAATTCTCAAAGAGATTTGGGATCTTCCCTGACCCTACCCCGGTGAGAAAGTGGTGTCTAACCCCACTTAGATTTTTTGTTATAAAAAAAAACATTAAATTATTTTTATAAAATTTGTCATTTAGTTTAGTTTTTTTGTACTATATATGTTAAAAAAATCAGAAGCATCAATTGAGATGAGAGGAGAGGTGGCGCCCACGAAGCACTGAGAATGACATTGACAAGGTACAAATTAAAGCGGGTCGTGCAACATGGCTCGGGTGGGACCCACGCATTCTTTCTCTTTCTGAAACTCTGAAAGTGAAGAAGGAAGTAGGTGCCATTGGGTTTGGGTAAGAATAGGGGTAGCTCTAAGCTACATTTTATTGTTTAAATGTTTGGTAAGGGAGTTTTCTTACTCGCCCTTGGCTCGCGTGTCATACACTTACTTGCTTTTCGGATCCTGCGTCATGTACTCATGTCTCGTCATGTACTCATGTCTCCACCAGTTCTGTGGAACAGCAAATTATTTTGCCACACTTCAGTAAATTATTTACCTGATTGTCACGTTAACAGCAAAAATTTTCGGAATGTCATGCGACATAATTCATTACACTGTGCAACAAATTATATTTGCAGCAATACAAGCATAATTCGGTACACAGTATAGCGAATTACTGCCAGCTTGACATGTATCCTTTTTGCTGACTATACACCTTGATATGGCATATTTCGCTACACTGTGTAACGAATTACTTGCAAACATAATTCACTTCACAGTGTAGCGAATTATGCCGCGAGATATTCCGGGAATTTTTATTGTTGACTTGGCAGTCAGATAAATAATTTGATGAAGTGTAGCAAAATGGTCACTCTTCCATTTATTCTTATGTCCACCTTTTAGTTAAAATTCCTGATCTTATACTGGAATATTTAATAATAAATAGAAATATTGTATTATTATTTAGAAAGTGTCTAGTTTATTATTAAGAAAAATAAATAAAATGATAAAAATAATAAATTATTTTCATCACACTTTTTCAAATTGAGAAAAAGAAAAATCAACTCTATCGATTTTCATTATACTTTTTTACATTTTGTTTAATTATTAATTACTCAATAGGTACTTCTTTTAAGATTATTTTTTATAAAATTATAGATTGAGTGATAAAAGTATCTAATTTTTTTAGTCTGTAACTGTTATTACTCAATTTGTAATATTTTATCATTCGATTTATAACACTTAAGATAAATTTTATAATTTAAAAAGTAATACTCTCAATTTAAAAAATTAATGTTTATAAAATGAACCCCTTAATCTAAACATAATCTTAAGCCACGTTCTAATAATAGAATTTCCTCGATTCCCTAACGACATAATAAGGTCTAATTAAAGGGTTTGTTTTTCTAATATTGTTTTAGACAACTTTATCTAATATTCATTAAAATGATGTCATTTTAGGTTAAAATTATGATGTATTTATAATTTTAATTTATTTCCAGATTATAATAGTTTTTATTCTTATAATTTTTTAATTTTTCAATATCAAAAGTCAAAACAACATCATTTAGAAGAAAATTGGATAAAATGTAACATTAGATATTTGTTTTCCTCAATTAAAATAAATAAATATTTGGGGAAAAGTCTGTCTTCTATTACAGTAAAAAGAATCATCTCTTATACTTTAAAAATATATTATTTTGGGGTTTAAAATAAAAGAAATTCATATCAATACTAAAATCATATTAAAAGGATGTATAAGAAATATTTTCTTTCTCGTATTACTTGAAAAGTGTAAAACCTTATATTAATATAAATAAATTTAGGATTATATTTATCCCATGTTACATAAGATAAGTGAATTTTCTACACCCACAAAGTGAGTGGGTCCCACTTCTATTTTATCTCTCCTCTTACATGTAAGTTCTATTTGTACTTTTGTTTCTACTACATAAGATAATTTTTTTCCTACAATATACAAAAATTATTTCCGTGTTTGTCGTTTCCATTATGCAGCGCACGGCCCACATAGTTGTTCCACCTAGGGATGTGCAAAAAATCCAAAATAACTGAACCACATTAAGAACCACACTAAACTGAACCAAAATAACCGGTTTTTTTAAACTGGTTCGGAAAGTTGAACCACTTCTATTATTTAAAATAATCCAATTAAGATCCATTTGAAAACTGATTTTAATCCGGGTCGAACCAAACCAACCCGTTTATATGATATCACTCATCGACCATCGTTGAATCATATTTTTCTTCACCTCATGAACCCTAAATTCACAGTTCACCGTCTAAATCATTTCTCATCAGTCTCACTTTTCATTTCTCCTCCTCTCTCTTCTTCAGCTCATAAACCCTAAGTTCAGATCGATTAATAGGCACTACAGCTCATGTTTGTGTTTTTCTGAGTTAGGTTAGTGAAGAGGGGTTCGGTTTTGAAAAGCGACGGTCGGAGATTGAGTTAAGGAATAGAAGGAGGCAGTGATTTTGTGAAGAAACAGGTAATAATTATTTTGAGAACTTCTTCAACAATCTAAGATTTTAATAAATCATGTTTGTTTTTATGTCTTACTCTGTTCCCCTTATTTTGTGATTTTGTTGGACTGTGTAATGTTTTAAGTTGCATGAGGGTTTTCAGCGCTCGGTGCTTTCGGTACCCTTTTTGGATTTTAAATTAAAAGATGACTCCACTAGGGACTGTGGTAGTTGAAACCTTTAATTTTGCTGCAGATGCGTGATGAAATCAAGGGCATTTGAAAAACAAAAGGTAAAATATTATCCTCGATAACTCCTCCAAGAAGTTAAACGTCGATTAAGACCTGTCTTGTGTTATCACCGGCACTTCTATGCGTGATGAAATCAAGGCCCAAGCTCTCTGAGATGTATTCTTGTATCCTGAACCCCAATTCCCGAACTTCTTTGCAGTAACTTGTCACGATTTCCCTGCCAAAGCCAAACCAATTATCACGTAAGATTTGTTAATTATATGATAATGTTATTTGTTATGCATAATCTTTGGGCAATAATAAGTTGAATTTATTATCAATGATTTTGAAGAAGAAGAAAATTTTAAATGTCTTCTATGTCAAAAATCATCTAGCATGACAAGATTAAAGATTTATCACTCAGTTTTTTATTTTATTTTTTTGGGCATAACATGAAGGTATCCCCATTCAACCTTCACTGATCACCTTGATTTTAAATTATGCATACCTTTTGTTTTTCATCATTATTTTACCCATTTAAAAAAGGGCATTCAGAAATGTCCTTGGACTAATTGAACCCGAGGAACATCAAGTGCCAGGCAATTAAACTTTGTTAAAGAGGTAAAACTCATGTGGAAACTTCTAATTCAACTTAAACTGAAGTTACCAGAGCCAGTATCATACAGTTGAATTATGGGCATTAAATAGTAAAACTGATTTAAACTTGCTAAGTTACTGTCCCACTAAGGCTAAACTCACATGAGACATTAAAGTGATTAAACATTTAGTGATTTACTTTTTTTTAATTACTTGTTCTTACTTCCTTTGAATATGATAATCCGCAAATAGCTGCTTGCAATTATCCTAATGTACTTTTCTTTTTGGGCTGTTATTTAACTTTCTTTGCAGAAATTGAGGGCTTGAATAGAAAGTTGACTAGCAAGCTTGGTGCTAATTCATCGTCTCTTGTGCCTGACTGGCAGGTATTATTGCTTACTTTTAAATGTATGGACTCAGTAATATCACAATGTTGTAAGGAAATAGCAGCATACCTTTCAAGTTTATCCTCATTAGGCCATTCATCTACTTCTCCCTTTGTCTTTGTAAATACATGCTTCTCCTCAGATGCTATTGACAAAGCAGCACTGCGAACAGTATCATTCATAGTGAAACGTTCATTTGAATAACTGTCAGACAACAAATTAACCTCTTTCAGCTTTGCAACCAACGCAGGTACTTTATCTCTAACTTCCCTTACTGTACAGATTCCTTGAAGAAAACCCAAACCAATGCAGTATCTCACCAAGTCCATAATTAAGGCATCCTGACCCATGTAAGCACACAGAAAGAAAGTATACTTGAGCTCCTTGTTTGCTAAAAGTTCATATCTCAACTTTGTGGAAAACTCACACCCTCCTAGTAACTTTTTCCATTCAAGCTTTTGGTTAACACCTTCCCAAACTGAGCGGCTCTGACTTTTTAATGCTATTGCAGTATTAACTATTGAGAAGGGCAACCCTTTACACTTGTTGGTAATTTGAGCAACTAATCTTTCAAATCCGGGATCTGTATCACCTATTATAGCAGTTTTCTTGAACAGTATTACTGCTTCCTTATCCGTTAAGTCTTCCAAAGAGAAAATAAAGCCTCCCTTCCCTTCCATCTGACTTAATAACACTTGTTTAGTATTAGAAAATTAACAACTCATTTTTAGTTTATTGTTCAAAATGCATGTAAGGTGGAATTGTAATCTGCATAGGAATTTTGTATTCATAACAAATTAAGTTTGACATAAGTTAGAACCAATTATCTCATCCTTTTGGTGACATTTTGAAATTTGCAGAACTCCATTTTCTAACAGAACATAAAATGTAACTTGGCATTAATTGTAAGAACTTTATTTATTATTTGGATTCTAACTTGTTTTTATGTTGTATTTCTTTACATGCTTGTTCCAGTCAGCTTCTGCCTTTGCACCAATAGCAAATCCTACAAATTGTCCTTGGGGAGAGAAGGCATTCACAAATTATCTAGGTGGCAATAAATCTGATTAGGAGGTAAGTTATAAGGGAAAATGACATGTTCGCATAATTACACATATGCACAGTTTTTATACCAAACAGTCCTATATGTATCTCAAACAGAATATTACTTACACTATCCATGTATTAACTTAAGCTCTTAATTATTTTCCGAATAGCTGAAATATATCATCATATATGTCTTTTGCCTTTTGCCCAATTTACTAGACAATCTCTTTTTCAGGTGAAACACCGGGATGGAATCAATAGGTATTCAAGATGAATTGTTTACCTCAGAGACAGCAGATCATCTAGTTTCTACTCCACTAGTTGTCTCTAATGCTAATAGCTCGTTACCACCTCGATTTAATAACCGCAAAAATCGATCTGAAGTTTGGGACCACTTCTCAGAGCCTAACTCAGATAAAAAAGCCCATTGCAATTATTGTGGTTGTACGATCAAGTGTGATAAGGGAACGAGTTCTATGCGAACTCATTTGAAGAGGTGTAAGGATCATCTAGATAGAGATAAAAACAAAAGGAGAAAATCATCTTTATCCTCAATTGGAGCTACAGAAGGACATGCTGGTTCTTCCCCTTCGACGGTTGCTAGATTTGACCAACAAGTTTGTCGGGATGCACTTGTGAAAATGTTAGTGGCTACCGAGCTTCCTTTTCGATTTATTGAGAATGAAGACTTTCGGTGGTTTATCAGTATTGTAAATCCGAAATTTAATCTTACCTCACGAACTACAATGGCACGTGATGCTTTGACATTATATCAAGTAGAAAAAGGGAAGTTGAAGAAGTTTCTTGCTATGCATTGTACAAGAGTTTGCCTCACCACGGACACTTGGACATCATGTCAAAATATGTGTTATATGTGTTTGACTGCACACTTTGTTGATAAAAATTGGAAGCTGCACAAGAAGATTTTAAACTTTTGCCAAGTCAAAAGTCATTCTGGAGAAGTTATGGCTAAAACTGTTTTGTCATGCTTGAATGACTGGGGGTTGAATCGTGTGTTTAGTTTGACAGTTGACAATGCTACATCGAATGATACTGGGGTTCAAAACCTAAAGAAGAGTTTAATGCTTCAGAGCAACTTAGTTTTGAAGGGAGATCATATTCACATGAGGTGTTTTGCACATATTTTGAACCTAATAGTGAAGGATGGATTGAAAGATATGGATGATTCCATTTTAAGAATCCGTGCTGCAGTTAAATACATTAGATCTTCTCCATCCAGGTTTGAAAAATTCAAGGCATGTGTAGAAAAGCAAAAGATTGAATACAAGGGTGCACCTAGTTTAGATGTTGAAACTAGATGGAATTCAACTTATCTTATGTTAGAGGCAGCTTTGAAGCACGAAAGGGCATTTGAGCAGCTTGAATTGCAAGATAAAAATTATTTTCATGAGTTAGAAAAAGGCAAGGGTGTGCCTAGATATGAAGACTGGTTCTATGCTCGGTTAATTTTGCCATTTTTAAAGATCTTCTATCGAGTTACTTTGTCTGTTTCTGGTACTTCTTATGTTACCAGTAATAGATATATGATAGAGGTATTCAAAATTGGAAAGAAGATTCGGCAGATGTGCGAGTCCAATGATTCAAGTGTAAGAGAGATGGCTCAAAAGATGAAGAAAAAATATGATAAGTATTGGGGAAATCCTGATAATCTGAATATGTTGTTGCTGATTGCAGTTGTACTGGATCCTAGGTGTAAAATGAGTTTCTTACATTGGTCTATTAAAGATAGTTTTAATAGTGGTGAGGCAGCTGGCTTGAGAGAGAAGTTAGAGAGGTGTTTGAAGTCCATTTTTGAAGAATATATTGGCAAGGAAGGGGTATCTCAAGATAATTCACAGGAAACACAGTTCGATGATGATGATGATGATGATGATTTTGTTAATCATTTTCAGCAAACAACTGGGCATAAATCAAATGCTAAATCTGAATTAAATAAGTACCTGGATGAAGCTATAGAGAACTATTCAGATGTTGATATCTTGACTTGGTGGAAAGCAAATTCAAGTCGATTTCCAATACTTGCAAGCATTGCTAGAGAGGTGTTAGCTATACCTGTCTCTACTGTAGCCTCTGAGTCAGCATTTAGCACTGGAGGAAGGGTACTTGATCCTTACCGTAGTAGATTAACAGCTAAAACAGTGGAAGCGCTTGTCTGCACACAAGACTGGGTAAAACGAACACCTTTTTTGGAGCTTTCAAATGAAGACCTTGAGGAGCTTGAGAAAATTGAGGAAGGTAAGATAATAAAATTAATTAAGATGTTTTTATTATATTGTGATTTAATAATTAATCAGATTTTGATTTTTTTTTTTTTTTTTTGAAGAGATGGTTTCCCAACAAGATGCTACCTGTTCGACCTCAGCTGCTCTTGATATTGATTGACCATTGTTTATTTTCAGTTGAATTGTGTTTCAAAAATCAATTGTAATTGGTGGATTGTAGAAGTCACTGCTTTTTCAGTTTGATTTTCTGCTTATGAAGCTTTTGCTTTATGAATTACAATACCTCCCATATGGCTGGCACTTTTGAATAGTTTGTAACAGCAAAATGATCTATGCACATTATCATATGGGCTCTGGTTAGTTCTTTTTCTTTAATTTTGTTTGGCTAAATTGAGCTGTGAGTCCTCTGGTTCTTTGCAACTTTTTATTGATCTACAAAACTAATCATGCAGTTGTAGTTGTATTACTGTATATCTTGTCTTACTGTATTTGTTCAGATATAAGCTTGATGAAGTGAAGGCACTTGAGAAGAGTTTTGAGGTTGGGAACAAGCTTGAACCTGAAAGGAAAATGTAGCTTGCTAAGGCTCTTGGTTTGCAACCAAGACAGATTGCTATATGGTTCCAGAACAGAAGGGCAAGGTGGAAAACCAAGCAACTTGAGAAGGAATATGTAGTTCTCAAGAAACAATTTGAAGCTGTTAAGGCTGATAATGATACCCTTAAGGCTCAGAACCAGAAACTACATGCAGAGGTAATTGTACCATTGCTAGTTTAATTGGATCTTTGAATTTTTCAATACTATAGTCTCTTTCTAGATATATATCATATTAGTAATATGGTTTTGGAAAAAAAAAAAATGAGAACTTAATAGGATTTTGGGGGTTACAATTGAATGCCAATTAATAATGTATTCAATTGTAAAAGTTTTGACATTCTTGTGGTTTTGCTCAGTTGATGAACCGGTGAAGAAATAAAAGAAATTCTCGTAATTAACTTAATATCCAATGTCTCTCAGTTTACTTTTGCCAATGTTTGTTTTTATTTTTTAAAATTGAATACCTTTTAACAGGTATGTTCTCACTTCTTGGTTGGATTTCCACACGATTGGGAAACGTATTCAGTTCGTGGTTTTGGAGATGAAAATATAGACGGGGTTCCTCGGTTTGGTGACTCAAATACTTGTTCACAGAAGAGTGCTGATGATGATTGTTTGCTATCTTCCATTCGTGAAGAAGAAGGATGTTTTACTATCCGACAATGGTGATTTGAATTATTGTTTGGCACCAGAGAAACTGGAAAATTCTTTCGGGAATGTTTCTAAGCAATGTGAATCAATTGATCACATGGAATACAGTGTTGTCAGAAGTTACAAGTCATTCTGTATTGTTGTTAATTGAAATGTTTCAAAGATTTGCGAATACAATTTTACAATTAATAATGACATAGTATTCTTTTTACTGAACGTTACTTGGACAGGTTCACAACATAGAAGAAATAGCACCATTAAATGCTATTAAAAAAAAATCTTTTTTAAAACCGGTTCAGAACCGGTTCGGAAGTGGTTCGAAACCGGTTCAGAAGCGGTTCGGAACCGGTTCGGAAGTGGTTCAGAAGTGGTTCGGAAGTGGTTCGGAACCGGTTCGGAAGTGGTTCTAGTTCAAAACCGGTTTGAAACCAGTTCATAAGTGGTTCGGGTCGAACCGGTTCCGAACCGGTTCCGAACCGGTTCGAACCGGTTTTGACCCGAACCGAACCACTTTCATTTTTAAAAAAACCGGTTCAAAGAACCGAACTGGTTTTAAACCGGTTCGGTTCGGTTCTCTAAAAAATGCGGTTCGGGTCGACCCATGCCCATCCCTAGTTCCACCCAACCAATATGCGGGCCCACCACATCTGTCCCCCGCATGTTGACTTTCAGTATCATCCTCTTTCTCTATGATTATTATTATTTTTTGGCCATAATAATATCATTCAAAAACTACGTGGAAGTTGGAACCTACGTATAATATTATTTTATGGAATGTTTAGTAGAGAAATTTTTGAGATTTCCGGAAAAGTTACGGTGGTAATTCTATTTATCCATATTTGTATAAAATTTTTGAAAATTTCACAGGAATCTAATTTTCTCATAATTTTGTTTTATGTATAATTTTCTTCCAAAATGTCATCAAAGAATACCACCAAATTTGTGGTATTCTAGAATCTCAGATGTTGGAAAAAATTTACATTTTTTTGGAATAAAATTCCAGTATAACATTTTCGAAAAAAGTAACTTTCCCACCATATTTATAGGAATCATAATTTCCGAGCATAAAAAAAATTATTCTCTACCAAGCGATCACTTAAGGAAATGGATTATCTTATGTTAAAATTTTATATAATTTGGTCATGTAACATTTTTGTGTCTATTTTTTCTTTATTAATAATAATTGGATCTCATTTATTTTATGTATGTAAGGAGAAAAATAGACACATAAATTTCACATGACCAAAATCATGTGAAAATTTAAAATTAGAGGATCCATTCCCTACTTTTGAAGTTTTTGTTTGGATGAAATTTCTTAAAAATAAAATATTTTTCTCATGTTGCTTTGTCTCATAGAATATATAAAAAAATAGGTTAGACTCATCAATGAGAAGAAAAAGAAAGAAAAAAATTCTCATCCACTTTTGTTATTTTCCATGAGACAATTTATTTTACAGAGATATAAGAATCATGTTGCACGAGTAATATGATTCATTATTGCAACCATCTTTTAACTATGTATTCCCTAAAGTACATAGTTAAAAATAGTAACTTTAATATTACAATTATATACTCTCAATAGTAAATAGTTAAAAATGAGTTGCAGGATATCCTGTAACAGGACATACGATGCACCCTTTGTTTTATGGAACATAAGAAACACATTCCCGTTCTTAATATATATATATATATATATATATATATATATATATATATATATATATATAGGAGAGACAGAATCTTTGACACTGGTGTCAAATTTGAAGTTTGACACCTCATCTAAGAGTCGGTAGATAAAAAAAGATCAACAATTCTGATTTGTAAGCATGTGATACCATTGATCTTTTTTGATCTGACGGTTCTTAGATTAGGTGTCAAACTTCAAAATTGATAACAGTGTCAAAGGATCATACCTCACTATATATATATATATATATATATATATATATATATATATATATATATATATATATATATATATATATATATAGGCTTTAAAGTTTCCACAGTGAATGTAGATAAGTTATCTACATTCACTCTAAAACGACGTGGTTTTGTGTTGAAAAAAAAATTATAATGAAAAAAACTATTATAACCCTAAAATAAAATTATAATTACAAAAATATCTTGATTTCCATCCCAAAACGACGTCGTTTTGGGCTCAATGTAGATAACTTATCTACGTTGATTGTAGAAAACACGAACACATGTATATATATATATATGTGTGTGTGTGTGCAAAAAATATTTCTCAGGTAGTTTGAGATATATTTATCTCTATCTATTCAAATCAGTGATCGGACCGGCCGGGTCAACCCGGGTCTCGGTGACCCGGTGGTTTCCCCGGTTCGAGCTACTCTTTGGACCGGTTAGGTTACGCAGTCGACCGGTTGACTCGACCGGGTCTCTGTGACTCGGCGAGTTACAAGGGACCCGATTTGAACCGGTCAAAGGTTTTTTTTTTAAATAAAATAAGTGCTATAGAATGAATGACAACGTTTTCCATCCTCTGATTTTCATAGTTTCATCCAAAAAAACCTAAATCATTCTCATATCTCGTCGATTGTCGTTCTTCACTGGCTGAAATTGGCGTCACTCTCATATCTATTTTTTTTCTTAACTCTTAAGGCTGCATAACCATTTACAACACGAAAGTCAATGGCTGAAATTGAACAAGTAAATCATTGTTATTTATTTCTCATTGGGATTCTGGTCACTCAATTGCTCCCATTCCACAACTGAGATGATCATTTTGGTTTATTAATCAATACCCAACATTTGTCTTTTTTCTGTTGCAATTTTTCATTCTAACTTTGCTTAATTTACTATTATTAATTATGGTTGTTGTCATTACTTACCTACGTGCTTCAAAGAAAAAGATAAATGGAAATATTTTGAGAGCTCTATTGATTTAAAAAAATCAGGCTTTTGTTAACAAATTGACAATGATTTTTACTAAATTGAATATCCATATTTTATAATAGCGTAGCCAATTAACTATTTCTTATGAACCAGATTAAAAACATTTTACATGAAAAATGAAGGATATACATTGATAGTTTTTTCATGTGAATTTTTAATATGAGTAATATATTAATATTTTTTTTAATATGTGAATAGTAAACCCGGTTGCACTTGGTCCAACCCGGTTGAACCAGTTCCTCGACCGAGTCGATGATCGGTTCGAGTTTTAAAACTTTGATTCAAATATTACGTCATTTTTGTTTATTTATTTCCGTATACAATTGATTCACCTTTGAGTGGTTATGATTTTATTTTTCTCTCCCTTCCTTTATCATCATTGATATCCATGTTTGTACAGTCACGATTTAGTAGTCGGAGATAAAGTTATCTTAAGCAACTTAAGAAACAATAAGCACTATATATATGTGTGGGGGGATAAGATCATTTGACAACAGTGTCAAACTTTAAAATTAGATATCAAATTCTAACCGTTGATTTTCGCTAATTAACGATTATCGTTTATTGGGAATCAATTTTATTAATTAATCATTAATTCCCAATAAATGATAACCGTTGATTGGAGGAAATCAACGGTTAGAATTTGGTGTCAAATTTCATAGTTTGACACTGATACCAAAGGATCTACCCACACACGCACAAACACACACGTATGTATATGTATGTATATATATATATATATATATATATATATATATATATATATATATATATATATGGTTTAGCGGATGTAAAGTGACTGCATCTAAGGTTTGGTCATTGGTGCACTCATATAAAACTACGTCGTTTTATAATGTAAATGCATTAAATATGGGGAAAAATAATCATATAAATGTGGAAATAAATATAAAACATTAAATATTGGGAATCATAACCATACAAAGTTGGAAATAAATATATTATTTTTATTTTCTACAATTAATTTTAAATGCGAACTTCCTTTATCCCACCCAAAACGACGTAGTTTTTATGTGACTGCACCAACGCTTATATATAGTCACATTACAAATTATTTTGCCATATATTCATATATATATATATATATATATATATATATATATATATATATAGAGAGATATATATACGGATAAGATTGAGTTATAAGTCTTGTAACTTACATTGGTGTATAAATGATCCTGACCTTAGATATATATATATATATATATATATATATATATATATATATATATATATATATATATATACCTTCTTTATGCCTAGTCTACTTATTCTTTTCCAATAATTAACCTTCACTATTTCTCCCTTAAATAAATAGAGTATGTATAATATCTCATTCCATTTAAAAATATGAATTTTTGAGATAATAATTTTTTTAATTTTTTATTTCTACATAGGATATTACGCCTATATTTTTTTTATGTCTAATCTATCTATCTTTCTTCAATATTGTTAAATTAGAATCTCAATAGAAGAAAGAAAACATAAAGTTAGCTGAAATTCTGATATAATAGTGCTAGAGATAAGTAAGTAAAGTAGGTTTATTCTTTCTAAATAATTGAGGTTTTTAAAAAAATATTAAATTTGTATTAACTTAACTGTAAAATTCAACCTTTTATTTTTTTTTTGTTGGTACATAAATTCAACCTTTTATTTTAGTTTATGAACAAAATATATTTACTGCTTTGATTTAACTTTTACCAAAAAAAAAAACGTTGTGTTATCTTCGTAACGGTAAAATGAATTTGTTATCTTAATTTATTAAAATTCCATTATAATTTTACAATTTAGATACTAAAACAATTTGCTGTAGGATGATGAGTTGAAATCTCGATTTATCATTACAATTTTATGATTTTACATTTTTATAATATTTTACAAATTTTTTATTGGGCAAACATTCTCTTATGTTGGAGGCTTGTAGCTGATACATATCTTCTGCTATAAAGACATTTGCAAAGTGGGCCCATCACCATTAAAAATAAAAAAATAAAGAAAAATTAGAAAAAAAAAAATTAGTGTGAGAACACGAGATGATTTTTCCATAGTGACATGAGAAAATCATATCCCTTATTTATTCCTCTTTTTATTTTACATATTTTTTTTTTTTTAATTTTAACTATATTGGTCATCATCATGCATGAATCAACTGTATCTTGCTCATGCATGCAAAAATCTGCATAACTATGTACATCAATAAATTATTATATCTCTCTCTTAATTATGCAGTCCATTTGCCTTCGTTTAAACGTAGCTTACATAATATCGATGTAGTACTGACGTACATGCATGGCGTACTCTATACTGATCTGTACCGATAATTATGCAATTAATAAAATTAAGAGTAAACATCCTTTTTGGTCTCTGGTAATATCTACGAAATCCTTATTAGTCTCTGGCAATAAAAAAGGACCAAATTGGTCCCTAAAATTATGAAAAAAATGCCACTTTAGTCCTTCTGTCAATTGTAATAAGTACTCCTTGGTCCTTTTTCATCATTTTAGTGACCAATTTGGTCCTTTTTTATTGTGAGGGACTAAAAAGAATTTCGTGGATATTGTGAGGGACCAAAAAGAATATTTACTTTAAAATTAATGTACTCATAATGCGTATTTGTACACAGAAATATAAATATAATAAGCCACCAGGATTCAACTATTTATGAGGAGTTTGAATGGGTTGTATTAGATGGAATAATAACCATTTTGCCACGTTTCAGTAAATTATTTACCTGACTGCCACGCCAACAGTAAAAATTCTCGGAATGACACGCGGCATAATTCGCTACACTGTGCAGCGAATTATGTTTGCAAGTAATTCGCTACACAGTGTAGCGAAATATGCCATGTCAGGGTGCACAGTCAGCAAAAATGACGCGTGTCAAGCTGGCAGCAATACAAGCATAACGAATTATGGCAGAATTATAGCGAATTATGCTTGTATTGCTGCCAGCTTGACACGTGTCATTTTTTTGCTGACTGTGCACCCTGACATGGCATATTTCGCTACACTGTGTAGCGAATTACTTGCAAACATAATTCACTGCACAGTGGAGCGAATTATGCCGCGTGGCATTCCGAGAATTTATACTGTTGGCGTGGCAGTCAGGTAAATAATTTGCTGAAGTGTGGCAAAATGGTCACTCTCCTGTATTAGATTATGTGTTTAATTTTTTCTATTGTAAAAAAAAATAAAAAAATATAAATATACATATCTTGCTAAGACCTATGATGTACCGACACTGACACGGGACACGACACGACACGCCAACGCGTTAATTATAAAAAATGTCATTTTTTGACACGTTGAGACACTTTTTGATATTAAATAATATTTTTAATATATATAATATAATCTATATTTAATACATATAACAGCCCATAATAAGTCATATAATCAATCAAATATTCAAATTTTCATAACATAAATATAAACAAAATTAATTTTTCGTACTTTATTAATTTTTCCTGTCAAATTTCATAACAGGAAAAAATTAATTTATAAATTTTTTTATATTTAGTTAATAAAAAAAATGTGTCAGAGGGTTGACTCCGTGTCGAAAAAAGCTGACTGCGTGTCGGAACGTGTCGGAGCGTTGACCGTGTGTCCCAAAATGTTAACAGCTTGTCAGAACGTGTCGGAGCGTGTGCGTGTCGAACACGTGTCTGACACGCACAAATTGAAAAATAAAGTGTGTCCGTGCTTTGTAGGCCGAGACTAAGCTCCAATTCGAATGCTTTTTTTTTTTATTTTTTTGTACAACAACGGTATTGAAAATTGGATGTGATAGTATATTTTATATTATATCTTACCGGAAAAATATAACGTAAAATACAAAAATAATCTTTTTCCCTCTCTCCATTATAACATGAGCTGACGCGACACACTTCTATTAGTCAGATGTACCTACATAGGGACATTGAAAATGGAAGTAGATTCTCTTATTGAAAAAGATATTATGTGATCATATTATTTGATGGTAATCACTTATTAATTACGAGATAAGAAAGAGAAAAATGTATAATTTTTAAATAAATAATTGTGATTAAATAATATGATCACATAATGACTTTTTCACATGAAAAGATTGATTTCTATCAAAAATCTCTCCCTCAAGTTCATGCAATGTAGCTAGCATAGCATGGGAGTGAATCATCTCATATGGAAAAATGATTATGTAATCATGTTATTTGATCACAATCACTCATTGATAATGAGATAAGAAAGGAAAAATTGTATAATTTTTAAATAAGTAATTATGATAAAATAATATAATTACATGACCACTTTTTCAGATAAGAATATATGGTCACGGCTAGCATAATAGCATACCAATGACAGTTCTCAATCTCAAGAACAATTAGACAGTACTGGTGCTTTTTGTCGCCTACCAGTTTTGGCAGATCACTCAATTTTAATTGCTGTCTTTTGACTTTCTCGAACATATATATAGAAAAACCGTTCATTCAATTTCGATTTAATAAAATATTATATACTAAATATTTATTTACCGAATAAGAAATAAGGATAAATTTTTTTTTGGTGAAAATAAGGATAAAATTTTAAAGTATAATTATATTGACAAACTTTTTTTTTATAAATTTATAAATTATCATTTTTGTTGCTTCTTTAGAATTTTTGTTTTTATCGTTCCTGGTGGTATCAAGATGGCACTGTGCCGGTATATCTTATCCATCTCCCCAGAAAAATAAACATCTCCAGAATTTTTTTTTAATTCCACCCCTTTTTTTTTCTCCACTCGGACTAATCCGCCTACACGACTTTTTAGATTATTTAAAGTGATTGGTGTATCGGCAATACTCTATTCAATAATATCTTAGCGAACATTGTAAAAATTTATAAATAAAAATCTTACAAATTTTAATTTATAAACAATTGCAATACAGAGCAAAGGGATCCACTTCGAACCCGTGTCAACTTTTCTCGTGAGTCGACATAAAATAATTCTTCTGTTAAATACGTACTTAAATTAACGATTAATACGTGTGAAATTGTATTTTTTAAACAAAAGAACAAGTTGAATAGAATTTATAGGTTTATACATAGGGTTTTATTAATATCATGTGACATGATATAAGTGTGTTTTCTAACACACACAATAATAGGGAGAGAAAAAGTAGAATGATGAAAGAGAAAGAAAAACATGTGGACCCCACTTCTTTAATTTGTGAGTAGAAAAGTGAAGTTATATTATGTAAAATAATAAACATAATATATCATGCATGTCAATGACTTAAATTTAAAAAATATTGTAAAGTACAAAATGTTTTTCGTGAAACATGTACGAAAACAATTTTTTTTTTCTTATTTGTGTTGCTGATGTAAAATAACATTTTTTTCTTTCCACTAATGTACATATATAATATATGTATTCATTGATTAATAAAATAAAATTCTAACACTTTTTACCAAAAAGGATTCTATTAAATAATATTACTCTTAAATATTCCATGTCTGTTTAAATAATTTGACGTTACGTTACATGAATATAGATCTCAGTGTAAACAATAAAGTGGAGGAAGAAAGCTAAGTTGAGCTTCGTGAATATTAAAATGCAGGAAGCTAGCTGCTGAAGCATGTCTGAATCTATTTCAAGAGCAAGATTTGTGCATTATTGATTTATTTGTTATATTAAATTGTCATTTAACATGACCATAAAAGATTTACAATACACATAACATTTTGTGGGACTCGCATATTTTGAAGCAAAAAAAACATTACGGCGCGCAAAATGAATCTCTATAATATAACACAATCACTTTTCCTACAACATAATTGTTATAAAACACTTAAATTAAAGGAGAAATTGAAAGTCATTTTTTATTTATTTCCTTGGGTGGGAGCGTGCACACGCAGATGCGGGTGAAAACATCGTTGAGCAAAGATATTTTATGATGCGTCGCTTTCATAATATAATTGTAATAATTTATTTATTTGTATATTATCGCGCACTATTAAAAACCTTCGCTTTTAGTCTTTTTACAATAGGATTTAAATTATCTCCTTTTATAAAAAAATAAGTATATCATGTTAGTGAAGTATAAAAAGTTGTGCAAATTTTTTTAATAATGAGACCCACATAACTTGTGTTTATGCATGAGATAAGTTATCTTTTATTAAAAGAGATTAATAAATCCCTTTACAATAACTCCTACTCGTTTTCAAGTGATAGTGCAATAATGCTTCATTTTTAATATAGAAAAACATTACGTTGATACGGTATAACGTAAACTATCATTGAATAATATATTATCCATTATATAATAAAGTCTATTTTTTGTAATCATATGTCAATGCATTATTAATAAAAGAAGGGAAAAAAGTTCCGATCTTATTTTAGATAACTTTATCTAATGTTCATCGAAACTACGTCATTTTGGTGTTAAAAAATTAAAAAAATAGAGTGATAAAGACTATTATAACCCTGAAATAAATTAAAATTACAAAAATACCATGATTTCCATCCCAAAACGATGTCGTTTTGATGAAGATTAGATAAAGTTATCTAAGGTAACATCAGAAAAAACAAACCCATAAAAAAATTAAACTTTTAAACTCAAAAATTGGAGTCAAACTTCCCAAAACTTACCAAAACTTAACCAAGAAGAAGAGGAGAAAATGGACATACTGGATCTGATATTCATTCATCAATCTCATTCCGTATACCGAGAAACCATCATAGAATGAGATCGTGATAATTACTATTGATGAATAAGGGAAGTCCATAATTTGCTTTCTATCGTAAGTACTTTATCGACCCCTTTATAATGCTTTCATTCAAGCAATAGCTATTTATACTTTATAGTACGTTTGAATTATATTTTACATATCTTGCTTGGAGTAAGTAATTTTTATTTTTTTTATGGGAAAATATACTCTTACGTTGTGTTATTTTTATCTCCTACATATACATCGATTTTCATATTATTTTTTTATCTTTTTCTATAAGTGGTTGGTCCCACACATGATTATCTCTATGACATGAGAGAGTTCTCTCCTATTACATGAGACTAATAAAGCCGTTTTTTATACAAAGTAAATTATATTTTATCCGCAAATAATGTTCATTAAAGTAAGGGTTGCCGCAGCTAAAAAAAAAAAATATGTTTTGTTTAACTTTAAAAATAAATAAATAATAATATTATGAACTCCACCTTGGGTATCCCCAACTTCTGCGATAATAACAGAAGTTGCAAACCCATAAAGTAATGAGTGGGTTATAACTTATAACATATGCTTTTCTATTTTCTATATTATGTTATAGTTTAGGTAGAAGTGATAAGAATTTTATATATTCGGTGTAACTTACAGCTATAATGCAAAATATTATAACCTTATGCAAATGTAAAAATATCTTTTAGTAACCTTGGGTCTGCAGGGAGAGCTCGTGAGGGAGATCGTCAATCATGGATTCATGGACCAAGTGAATCATAATATTGAATGGGTTTGAAATATCACAATTAAATTCAAAATATTAAGATATGAGGTGCATGGGTCCTCCCACTTATATGGTATTCACTTAATCATTTTCAATCAACGTGGGAACTACATTTAATCATCTATACTTAGATTCCTCAACAACAACCTTTGCTTTTATGTGAAGATAATATTAGTTTTTTTTAGCGGACGATAATATTAGTTTTTAATAATTAGTATGTGTGAATGATATTTTTACCTATTGGTATGCTCCCAAAATTATTTTTCGATGGGAACATTTAATTCTGCAAATGGGTCCCTACCAAACTATATATATATATATATATATATATATATGAGATTTGATTTTCTTATGTTATATGAGAATTCAATTCTTATGTTGTGACTCAACTAGTGGTGGATCCCATATTTATTGAAAAAAGAAAAGTTTTGCACGCAAATCGAAGGGTCGAAGGGTCAGAGTAAATTCTAATATATGAAAAAATATTTCTCTCTCTATATATATATATTCTATTTTTTTTAATAAATTTAGTGTACTCTTTCGGGAACTCACATGTCACATAACGTGACACGATCTCACTCATCAAAAGCCCTTACATTTTTTGTAATCTTCATCTCTAATCTGATCCACGTATTTATACAAGTCAACTTATTGGAACCTACAAGTAGCAATGACATAAGAACATTGATAGTGAGATGCAATTAACTTTCAACATTAACGATCATATTTGCTCAAATCGACCGAAGCAACATGACCACCTTTTTGTATAAAATAATTGAAAGCCTCTTCAAAAATCTATATGAATCCTCTTGGTTATTTGGCATTGCATCAAGCAACACTTTGTAATAACAATTGCCCATGACTATTTCTTGACGAGTATTACTTCCTGTCGTACCAAAGTATTCATTTAATTTGAAAAAAAAAAAATATGTTAGGGCCGTTTGGTACGCGGCGTTCTTCGGGATTTCTGAGAAACTGAATTTTTCTAAATTTTAAATTTCTGGAGATTATCAGTAAAAATCATATTTTTTAAAATTGATATTCCCGGACAAATAAAAATTTCTCTTATACCAAACGCCCCCAGGGTTTAAGGGTTTTGGGTGATTGAAATCGCACCAGGTAATATTTTTTTTTAAAAAATAAAAATAAAATCGCACCAGGTAACGCGATACATGTAGAGTTAGCAATACGGGCCAAACTAGCTTGACCCAACCCAACCCGCATGTAACCTGAAAAAAATGAGCCGAGTTAGGGTTGACTAGGAAAAAAAGAGAGTCAGCAAACCCAACTCAACCCGACCCGAGTCGGATTAGGGTTGACTCAAAAAATGGCTCGTGAAACGGCTTCAAAAATAGCCGCCGTTGGGTTGTTGAAAATTGCTCGCGGTTGGCTTATTTTCGGCCTATTTAAATGAACTTATAGTATTAATGCACCAATTATGTGGCTTCCATTAGCTTAAACAAAGGGTTACAAAATGAGGAATAAAAGCAAAATATTATAATTTCGAATTTGCTTCATAACAAATTTGCACCAACATCAATAAACAATCAGAACCACTTGCTATCAAGTGAATTTGAACCAAAAAAACTAACACAGCCTAACAGA
>JAVKPL010007027.1:0-152500 GCA_032173675.1 Gastrolobium villosum
TAAGTTTAATAGCTCAGCCTCGATCTTGAGCTCAGCCCAACGATGGGCTTCAAGTTTAAAAGCTCAACACCAGCCTTGCGTTTCAGCTCAGCCCAACTAAGGGTTTCAAATTTATTAGATCAGCCTCGGCCTTGAGCTCAGCCCAATGAAGGGCTTAAAGTTTAAAAGCTCGGCCTTAGCCTAGAGCTTCAACCTAAGGGCTCAGTCTTAACTTACCCAATGAAGGGCTTAAAGTTTAAAAGTTTGGCCTCAACCTTGAACATTATCTCAGCCCAGCTAAGGGCTTAAAGTTTAAATGCTCGGCCTTAGCTTAGAGCTTCAACTCAGCCCAACTAAGGGCTTCAAGATTAAAGCTCAGCCTCAGCCTTGAGCTTTAACTCAACTCAGTGAAGGGCTTCATGATTATCAGCTCGGCTTCAGCCTTGAGCTTCATGTCAGCCCAGTTAAGGGCTTAAAGTTTAAATGCTCGGCCTCGGCTTTGAGCATCATCTCAGCCCAACGAAGAGCTTAAAGTTTATAAGTTCGACCTTAGCCTAGAGCTTCAACATAGCCCAACTAAGGGCTTTAAGTTTAATAGCTCATCCTCGACCTTGAGCTTTGACTCAGCTCATCTAAGGGCTTTAAATTTATTAGCTCAGCCTTAGCCTTGAGCTCATCCCAGCGAAGGGCTTAAAGTTTAAAAGCTTGGCCTTGGCCTCAAGCTTCATCGCAGCCCAACCAAGGGCCTTAAAAGTTCGGCCTTAGCTAGAGCTTCAACTTAGCCTAACTAAGGGCTTTAAGTTTAATAACTCAGCCTCGGCCATAAGCTCCATCTTAGCCCAGCCAAGGGCTTCAAGATTAAAGCTTGACCTCGCCCTTGAGCTTAAACTCAGCCTTAGCCATAGCTTCAGGCTCCGAGATCAAAATGAAGGTAGAAAAGGAGATATGTGATCCTAAAAAAAGTATCACACCCCAATCTGAGATAAAAAAGAAGAACGAATTGGAGAGGTGTGATCCTATTAAAAGGATCACACCCCGATCTAAAAAAAAAGACGGGCTTGGAGAAATGTGATCCTAGCAAAAGGATCACACCTCTATCTGAGATAAAGATGAAGACAAAATGGGAGAGATGTGATTCTAGCAAAAGGATCACACATCAATTTGAGATAAAAGAAAAATTGATGTGGCATATGATGTTGGGCTCCTATTCAAGATTTTGGCAACAAAGTAAAATGACAAAGTTTGTTGCCCAACAGGCCAGCCTCAAATTAAAAATCCACCACAAATGAAGCGAGGTTCAAAATAAGGAAACCACGGCGTAAGAAGTAGGGTTATGATAAAAAGGCCACCGTTAATGAAGCGTGGCTCGAAGTAGAAAGCCATGGTATGCGAAGCCGGGCTCAAATAAAATATGGTGAAAGTCAATGCTATAATACCCCTAACCCTCTTTATTAGAAAAGGACATATGATTAAGTATTTGATCATGCTTAAATGGGTTAAATTAAATAAAAGACCTAATTAAATAAATTAGGGTTACTCTTGAGGTAAAAAATAGAGTCAGTGAGATTTTTGGGGTAAAAATGTGTGTAGGGAAAATTACCCAGAATGCAAAAGTAAAGTTAGAAATATGACTGAAAAAATATTCTAGTTCATTGGGTAAAGTTTGGTATATAACGGCGGTGCGTAGATAGATAAGTTGTTACCCAATTAAAGTAACTTAACATATTTAACCGTGAACCTCCTGATTTCTTCTTCCTCCTGCGCGTGCGTCTTTGTCTCCATTCTTCCATGGAAAGAAGCTAGGTTTTCCTTTTCTTTTCTTTGATTTCTCATCACGCAATCATCCAAATGCAAAAGTCCATTACACGAAATTGATAGTAAATCATCCAAGGAATCTATTCCACCCATTTGTGAGGGCTGAAAATGCTTGTGTGAGTAGCTCTATCCTCCAAAAAATTTGGTCACTATTCATATTAGTGAGAGAAGTTGATTTTTGAGTGGAGCCAAGCTTGGATTTTGTTCCTTGGACCTTGGATATGCGAGTTGAGGTAAGAAATTCACATTTTAATGGTTTGATTTATATGATTTAAGCTTCGAATATTATGAGCATATGTTATGGAAATTTTGGAGATGGAAATTTGAAATTGACGATGAGTTAGTATAAATTTATGATGTTATAGTGTTAAATAAGTATGAATGTGTTGAAAGTCTGAAAAAGTCTCGTGCACCTCCTCCCACTAGGTTCGGCCATGATAGGTATATAAGGGTTCTTTGTGCAAAATTAAATTGCATGAATTGTGAAGAATTATATGTATGTGGAAGTGTGTACGAGTGGTTAAATTGAGTTAATAAAAAGAAAAAATCCATTGAAAAAAACTCCTTTTAATTTTGGCCTATAAGGTTTTTTGGGGATTGGTTATGTTAAAAATCATTTTGTTTATATGTGTAGGTTCCGATGCATGGCATTGGTATGAATTGGAAATGAAATGGCTTAAGAAATAATGAGAGATATCTTGGCTCCTTTGTATGTGTTCCATAGGCTTTGTGAACAAAAATAGGTCTATGCTGTTAAAAATTGTAAAGGGTGTTTTAGAAGCTTGGTTGGGTAATTCTAAGACCCTATGTAAATATGAACCAAGGTGGTTGCTTGTTGTGAGAGTAATCATTCTAAACTGGTCTAATAAGAGAGCTTAAAGATTGTGATCTGGACTTGTAAATTGGCATATGTTTGACATAAGTGTGAAGAAATGAAAATAAGCAATAAAATGTATACCTTGTGTAAATTACATGGCATTGTATCATTTTATTGATATTTGTTTTGAATTCCTCCTCTAGGTGTGCCTAGGGACTGAGAGTCTTTGGATTCCTTTGGAGCTAATAGGTAACTTGTGTTACAAGTGAGCAAATTGGAAAATCTTCAAGCGGTAAGCTCTATGTTTAAGGAGTCTTTTCATGTTTGAGTGCTCCACCATGGTTAGTGAACGATGGTTGGATTGTATGGTCGTATTTGATGCTTTGTATAGATGCATTCATATAGAGCTATTTGATAACGTGATATGATTTGTTCTGATGTGATTTAAGTATTCATCTTTAGCCATTGATTGTATGTGCACTGATGTCTGCTCGGGACTGACTGTGTACACCTCTGTTATATTCTGGTTCCGCTTGGGGTCCTCCTTTGGGATCACGTGCGTTGATTTCCGTTTCGAGTCCTCCCTTAGGAATGACTGCATACGCCTCTGATAAGATATGTATATATGCTTTGTTTTGTTATGATATCTGTTATATGATATTTTGTATACTTTGTATCTGACTCTCATGCAGGAGTAAGCCCAGGCGTATAGAGAATTCTCTATAAACCTGGAGCTTATTAAGATTTGTTATCTTACCCTGTTTGGGGATATCATTTCATGTGCACAGACTGCCGGTGAGCCTACACGGGGTAGGGATACGACCCGGGGATATAGGGCATCGCGGACCGGATTTATGGGTAGCAATATGCTACTGTTATTTTGGAGGATTTCCTATTTTGCATTAGTGTTCCATTCATTTTGAGGATCATGATGTCTGATCCATTACTTGTATATGGCATGTATATGTTTTGTACATGTTTCCGCTTTGATGCATGTACAATCGTGTATTCAGGCATATTTATAATATGATGTAGTATTTAATTATATGATTACATGTTGGATATGTATGCTGTTAGACATAGTGGCACGAAGCAAAGTTATGCAAGTGCCCATGGATGGGTATATGGTCTTATATGGATATCTAGTAGTGTTGAAACATTATATTATATAAACTGTTTATCAGGAGACCTTTAGAGTGGGATTTGCAAATCTGCAATTGTCCAATTTACGGAGGTCACTTTGCTCGATTTTCTTCTCCTTCAAATAAGAATTCAGCTAGAAGAAGTATGTAATGTGATATATCATGTGCAAAAGAATTTAAGAAAAAATAAAAAGTTAGCTTGTATTTTTGTAAGTTAAGTCTTCCGCTGTTTCTGTTTAGTATCATATGTATGTTAATTAAAACGGCTCGAGACGGGGCCAGAAATATAAAGCGACTATGGCCTAGTCACAGATACAAAAGCCACAATATGATAAGCAGAATTCAAGAAGGTGAACACAACCTTCGCAAACAAGACTGGCAAAAAATCTAGTCCAATAGTAAAGCCACGGTACGTTAAGTCGGGCTAAAATCAGAAAGGCAAAGATACTGCCTTCAAAAGTATAGGCAAGGTAAAAGCCAAGTCCATTTAAAGAAAGCCACGGTATGTGAAGCTGAGCTCAAAATGAAGAAGGCAGAAGACTTCCCTAGTAACTTAAGACTACAATAGCAAAGCCAAGTCGTTAAGGTTTTGGCCACAAAGCCTTACAGGCTGGCCTCAACATTTACACCCTTAAAGCCCGGACACCCAGACTACCGGGCTTGGGAGGCAACTGTTATGGGCTGGTATGAAAGTCTCATAGTTTAGAAGGCCCAAGAAAGGGCAACAGAAATAGGAAACCAAAGGAAGTAACTGAAATAATCCTTGAATGATGTCAATCCTAGCACGGCAACAGTGGACCTAACATTGGGCCCCCAAAAAGGTCATTAAAGGTCCAAAATTCCACCACCTACAGATAAACTCTATAAATAAGAGGTAACGTACTCTAAAAGCATGACACTTATACTTTTTCTATATGTTGCACTGTGCGCACATATCATCCCTTTGGCTATACCGTTATTCTGTGCACAATGATTTGTCACCTTTAAGGTATTTTCTCA
Source organism: Gastrolobium villosum (assembly GCA_032173675.1). NCBI lineage: Eukaryota > Viridiplantae > Streptophyta > Magnoliopsida > Fabales > Fabaceae > Gastrolobium > Gastrolobium villosum. The sequence goes on from JAVKPL010007027.1 coordinate 4,753, forward strand.
ATGGATACTAAGCCTTAGATTCAAAATCAATATCCTAGTCTTTGACTAGACACTGACGAATAGAACATGGGGTTGGGGGGGTATGTTTGTCCTTTTAAAGGATTGTCATTTTAATTAAAACTAGTATTTTTTAATTTAAATAAATTAAAAAATACATTTTCTCCCCATGATTTGCATTTTGTACTTTTTTCTCTCACTTAAAAGGACACAATTTTATGTCCTTTAAAATGATAAATATCAAACATATATATATATATATATATAATAATAATAATAATAATAAAATGAACGATAAAAGATTACCAAAAAAATAAAAAATAAAATGAACAATAATAAAATATTTAGGAATTCACCGATTAAGTAAGATAGAATTTGGACTTGAAAAACCTAGAATTTTCAAACAATTCACAATTAACTTTCAACGAAAACCGTTATATCTATTAATTACGACTTATTATTTGTAAATCTAAATCACAGTCCCGGAAGTTCCTTATAATTTGTTTTTGATTGGACTGGAATTGGGCCACAATTAACCTTTTTGTAATGTGCTAATGCTGTAATAATTTCTTATCATCCCAAACTAAAGTTTTCAAAAAGTTAATTTGAAAAAATGCCAATGTAACGGCGAAAAATATCCTAATAATAAAGCGCGTAATTTATCATCAACATTGTCATCAAATAATGACCCAATTGCAAATATATTAAGGTGAGTTGTCCCATACTTTGCCAGCATAGCACAGCATCCCAGGTTGAAGAAGTTGAAGAATATGATGGTGATGATTATCACGATCATAATTAATGAGAGAAAAAAGAGCGTGTGAAATGTCTCATAATGATGTGGGAAGAAGGAGCAAAGAACTTCCATATACAGGATTGCATGCCTAATTGTCCCTTGTATTGCTTTGCTCTTATATTGGTAATCACATATTGTTTAAATATACACTCTAATTACTTACCTTGTGTTTTGGTAGCTTGCAATTATGCAAGTGAGGTTGAACCATGCCGTCATGATTGTTCTCAATATCTCTCCTTTTTATTTTTCTCAATTTTCAAAACACTCTCTCTCTCTCTCTGGACAGATGAACCCGTGTATAATATTGTCCGCTAATGAATTCTACAAGATTTCAGTAAGTTAATAAGTATGTATGATAGGGATCATATTGTCTATTTGTCTTCTATGATACGTGACATTAAAGATATGAGAAGGGATATTCTTACCACCAAAATCTTCTACTACCAACTCACTACCTATCTAATCACCATTGGATCGATATATTTTTTTTTTCAATTTTTTGTTAACATTCTCTCTTTGATTCAATGGTTATTAGATAGGTAGTAAGTTGATAATAGAAAATTTTGGTAGTAAGAATATCCTTCCTATATTAGTAAAAGTTAACAGAAAATATTATTATGTTACTTTTTTAATGACTAAGTAAAATACGAAGTGCTGAAATTTATCTTTATTATTTGACAGTTGAAGTCTTTTTTTTTTTTTTGGTATAACCCGGAGTATCCACATTCAACCTCCTCCAGTCACCTTGCCCTTGGGGTACGGCCATGTAGGCTAGCCCCTCATTAGAACAGCGGATGCATTGAGCTTCGCTATAGGAGAAAGGATGAAACTAATCCCCCAACCGAGAAGGAGACACTTTCCTCCTCTGACCCCCAAAGATTTTCCAAGAATTTGCTTGAGGCAGAATTTGAACCCCTAACTCAAGCAAACACTTGGGAAAATATATTTAGTTTTAAGGGGTATTTTATTTATTTGTCCAACCTATTGTCACCTTATTTTTTTTTTTTTACAATTTTTTGGCTTGAAATAAAATAATATAACGATAATATAACAAAAGTAATAATACAAAAAAATATTTGTATAGAACCACTTCAATTCAAAACCTTAAGATATTAGGTGAGCGTTTTTTTAATGGTTTATATTATTCTCTAATACACTCTCTTACACAATAGATGTTTAGGTTTCAAGTGTGGATATTGCATAAACCTAATATTTTTGGTTTTATCTTGTGCTTATTATAGTTCCACTCGAAAGTTGGGCAGTGAGGATCAAATTTGAGACATCAAGACTCTCATACCATGTAAAGAATCATTTTAATCCAAAATCGAAAGGTATTCAGTGAAGACTTTTTTAATGGTTTATATTATTCTCTAACAACATTATTATTTTTTAAAATTAAAAAATCTCATGCAAATTGTATAGTTAGTGAGGCTGAACGAGTGTGGATGATGATCCTATTTGGATGATGTTTAATGGTGATTCCTTGACAAGCAGTGGAGGAAGTAAAAGATAAGAGAGGGGAAAAAACACTTTAATGAAGTGTGAAAGGAAGTGTGTTTTCAATTATGCCGGTTAAGAAATCAATAAAAAATTTAAGCAAAGTAATCCATTACTACTTGAAAAATAATCAATCATTTTGCTTCCAATAATTCATTAACTAGACGACCACCGTTGAACTTGTGTTTGAAAATAACACTATTTCAAAAAAATAAAAATAAAAAAAATTCATCAACAGAGTCATAGTTCCTACTTAATTTGTTATATATTGAAAGGTTGGCGTATCCTTCCGAATTTCTCCAGAGTTTCACAGGGTTGGCGTATGGCATTATTATGACTTGGGCTACGGTGACAGCTACATCGGTACTCATGATTACAAAAAGATTAGAAAAAGGAGATTGACCATATCCTTATTGGGTTTCCTGTACATAGATCTATGTAACGTATCTTCTCTATATGCCTAATATCAGCCCCACCATTTGCAAATTGCAAAGGACACATGCAGGGATATAATAAGCTTCGAATAATTAACATGTCCTATATAGCACTTAAGCCCTACCTGCACCTCTCTCTCTCTCTCTCTGCTTAATTGTAATACATCGGAGGTGAAATTTTTATGTCTGTTTTTTTTATTAATAATAATTGGATCCAATTATTTAATATATGTGAAGAGAGAAATAAATATAAAAATTTCATATAATCAAATAATATGAAATTTTAACAAGATCGATTTCCACAATAAATACTCTTTCTTTCATTGTTGGATTCCATTACTATTCAATCAGGACTTGCAAAATAACTTTATCTTGGAAATGGAGAGAATTACATCGAGGTACAGCTGGCTTTTTTACGGGTTTTATTACTAACATGTTATAGGAGAGAGCTCTGATGTCATATAGATAATCATCTGTGAGATCCACTACTTATAAAAAAAGTAAAAAAAGATAAAAAAATAACACAGAAATCGATGTATGTGTAGAGAAAAATACTTTCCTATAACATAAGTATATATATATATTTTTTATTTGGTAACCAAGTTCACCTGGCTCTTAATTATAAGATAGACCACGCATAGAACAAGGCACTTTTCAGCTATGATGCACGCATACTGGTATGAGACACGGGACACACATGGGACACGACTTGACGTTACATGCCGACACGTTAATTCTAAAAATAGTACATTTTGACATATTTGGACACATTTTAATATTAAATAATATTTTTAATATATATAATATAATTTATATTTAATACATATAACACTCCATAATAAGTCATATAATTAATCAAATATTCAAATTTCATAACATAAACATAAAAAATAATAATCTTTCGTACCTTGTTAATTTTTAATGTCAAATTTCATAACAGAAAAAATGAATTTATAAATGATTTTTTTATTTTTAATTAATAAAATTGAGTTTAGACTAAAAAAATGAGTCGGAACTTTTTTTTATATATATATATATATATATATATATATATATATATATATATATATATATATATGATGCTTCAAAGTTTTATTCTTAAAATATATTATTTTCAACATTAACAATTAATGTAAAGAAATTGACTTTAAATATATCAATTTTTATTTTATTTTTTTGTAAATGTTAAGAAATTGAATTTTTATGATTAATTTAAAAAAATCAGGAAGTCAACACCAACCTACTTCCTAACTGTTATTTAATATTGGGGAAATAAATTTTTTTTATTTTTTTTGGAGATAAATTATTATTTGAAATGCCTAACAAAATACAATAACACCAATGGTGGCAGCGGAAGGCAATTTTAGAATGCTGAAAGAGTTGTATCCAAAAAAATATTGTATTTATGTGTATCCAAAAAATGAAAATGCTCAAAGAGTATTAATGTATAGTAAATATAACCAAGTAATCAAAAAGAATTAAGGGGGAGTTTAGTATGCGAAAAATTCTTTATTACTAAGGAAAAAAAAATCTTGGAATATGATTGGTAATTTTTTGCTTGGGTAAGTTACCGAAAGTTGTTTGGTAAGCAAAAAATTTGTCGGGAAAGTATAGTTTTTTTTTTTTTGGTAAGAGAGTTTTTTTTTTTATAACAAGTAAGAGAGTTTTTTTTTACTAATGCTACATTTGGTTGATGGGAAAGTGTTATGAAATTATAAAATTATCTTAAAATATTATAATCACATTCAATAATAAACGTACGTTTCGGCAGAGTGGGTACGTAAATCGTAAAATGAGTTTCTTTGTTAGTTGGATTTAAATAAATACCACACTTGAAATCGCATAGTTTTTTTCCATTGCCCAGTTTAGAACAAAATGCATGGGAGACATAATATACCGGGATATATTTTGATATTTGAGGACAAACCCAACATGGTTAATATATTCTCCATACCCCACTTTCCCTGCAATCCTATAATATTCTCCCTACCAAACAGCCCCAAAAGCAATCATCTCTTTGCATCATTGTAGCACAAGGAGTATTTGGTAGAAGATAAATTTATTTTACCGGAAAAAAATAATTTTGGAAATATGATGAGAAATTTTTTTTTCTAGGTAAATTACTAAAAGGTTTTTGGTATAACAAAATTTTTCCAGAAATGTTGAGTTAATTTTACTGATGTTGTGTGTTCATTTCTCCATCACATGGGAAAAACAATTCCACTTCTGGGACAATGATCATATTGCCACCTTTTAGGCAAAAATTTACCTGATTGTCACGCGTGAAATTTTTTTTGCCAAAATGTCACGTCACAATCCCGTTGGTCTGAAAAGAAAGAATGGACCGGACACGTGTCAGCGTCTGAATGGTCAACCATTCTCGTTGGACTGCCCAGCTAAAATGATAGAATGCTGACACGTGGCAAAGTACAGACATCCAGAGAATACTTGTACTTTTATCACATGTCAGCATTTTGTCATTCTAGCTCGGCAGTCCAACAAGAATGGTTAACTATTCAGACGCTGACACGTGTCCCGTCCATTCTCGCTTGTCAGACCAGCGGGATTGTGACGTGACATTTTGGCAAAAAAATTTCGAGGTGTGGCAATCAGGTAAATTTTTATTAAAGGGGTGACAATATGGTCAATGTCCCCCACTTCTTCAATGATAATCTTCTCCAACCATTTTACATATAAAAGCAAACCATGGAAAAAAAAATTCAGCCAAATTTTTACTTCACCTCCTATCAAATACAGATAAATAATTTTTTCCACTTCATTTTTCTAGGAAATTTTTTTCCACCTTCTACTAAACACCTCCTAATGGTGGATCATTTTCTAAATTAAAAAATATATATATTGGTTTTTAATAAATCGATTTCCTAATGTCGATGACATGCATATCTATATTCCGATGGCATTTGGATTTGGAGTGAACTTTTGAAACTTGAAAGTTGAAACTAGTGGGCTAGCCACAATAAAAATGCAAACCATTTAACTAACCACGGGTTGAAAAACGTTAATCCTCGTTAATACTGTATTAATATTATTCCTCAGATAGCATTTTAAAACAAAAAAAAACTAAAAAATTAATAGCTACTAGAAGGTAGCAGGATAGGGTGGCTAGCTAATTAACCTATGAATTGAAGTGAGTTTATAAAGGACGAGATTGATGGCATAGTATAATAATAGATACCTAACGTACAAGTTACAGTGGTGAATGAATTCAAATCAATCAGGTTCTAATAATTGTCCGATTCAGACAAAGCGCTGGATTGGGACCCTCTAGAAGTACCCTTTTTTTTCATTTATTATATACAAACCATATATATTTGCCTATTAATTACACAAATAAATTCTTTCGATTTGTGTCTCAATATCACATCATTCGTGATCACATGCACAGCCACAGAAGAGAACCAAACATTGCAGGTAGAGAATAAGGTCATAGATTAGAGGGAAACCCATATAAGATCCGACGTACAAATGATTGCTGCTGCGTAGATTGTCTCCTTCAGACGCTGCACGACGTCCCTATCGTTCTATTCAGTGGGCCCTCCTTCCCCTTCTGATTCAATTTAAATTCAACTCAATTATATTATATATATTTTAACTCATTAATAACAATTCCAAATATAACTCGAGCAAAATTATATTTATAAATTTTTTATATAAAGATACAAAAAGGTAATCAACAACAACATAACTAATATTCCGAATAAATTGATTACGCCCATCACCTAACCCAAAGTATCCATGGTCTCATAGTTGAGAATTCCCGTAAGTAACTATTTATATTATAGGATTTGATTTTCTCATGTTGCATGAGAATTGAATTCTCATGTTGTGACTCAACTAATGGTGAGCCCCATATTTATTAAAAAGAGAAAAAGAAAAGAAAAATTTTACACACAAATCGAAGGGTCACAACATGAGAGTTGAATTCTTATGCAACATGAGAAAATGTTTTCCCTTACATTATTTCATCATATTTGTAAATATCTTCTAAACAATCCTACAATTACAAATAACAAATGATTCTTCACTCATTATATAGGGTCTCCGCACTCAGATACACATCTAACCCTAATTGCGTACTTCACCATATCTTGAATGTGCAAATGAAATGCATTTAGCATATATAGTTTTCTAAGTTAAAAAGAATAAGGATTTAATCCACTTTGAAAGAAAGAGACTTATATTTGTTTTAAAGTTGATAAACCATACTCAATTATTCTCTCTCTGGATTTCTAGTGTTTTTGTAAGAAAACGTAATAGAAAAGAACTTGTTCATAAGCACAAGGGAAAGCAAAGGGCAGTGTTTTCGCACTACAAGCGCGAGAATGGAGCTATCACAGCCAGAAAGTTTTTTCACACAGAACCGCCACGATACAAGCGTGAGATTCGTGCTAGTAGCGTGGGAAGTCCCTCCAAACACAGTGTTGCCATGCTACAAGAACGAGTTTCGCGCTAGTAGCGCGAGATTCATATGCCTTTGTTATATTTCCCACGCTAGTAGCGCAAGAAGCACGTGACTATTTTAAATGGATATCAAATTACATTTTAAGGAGGATTCTACACCAAAATTTTGATAAAGATTTTGGCATATTCGACATTAAGCTATAAAAAGGGAATGTAAACCCTTATTAGTAATCTTTGGTTGGAGACTTTTTGAGAGATCAAGAAATTGAGAGACTTCTTCGAGGCTTATGTTGGAGATCAAGATTTCAGAGAAATTGAAGACTGATAGACCTTTGATTCTTCTTCTTCTCCTTCTTTTCTTTCGTCTTAATGAATTGTTTTTACTTATTTATTTTGTTTAAGCCAGCTATGTCTGGCTAGTTTTCTTTGTAGTTAGGATTATGGATCCCACGTGAATCCTAGTTGTGGTTTAATTGAGTTTCTTTAATAAATTATTTTAGCTATTTGAGTTTTACCTTGAGTGAATTTCTATATCCTTGTATGAATTGATCACTCTTATAGGGATTTGAGAGTTAGGGCTCATAATAGACATATTGAGATTTTAATCCTAACAGAGATAAAATACCAATTGTTGCGTGATTTAGACATAGGCTTGCTTAAGTTGTAGACTTCATAATTCTTTGTGTCTAATGCTTATTTTAAGAAGAATCACTAAGACATTAGGATTCTAATTAGAGTAAAATGTTAAAGTTACTACGACATTAGGATTTTGTTGAATCATAGGTGAAAAAGACTATGTTTATGAAGTTTTGATGATAACAAAGCAACAACAAGTACCAACATAGCTCAACAAGAAAGCTCTAAATTAAAGGCATGACAACAAGCTCTAAATGACACAAGAAGCCTATAACAAAGTGCAAACATGAAGAGAAAACTCAAATATACAAAGTCAAAGCTCAAGTAAAAGATTTCAAGCTAAAAAGAGTATAAGAAGACTTAAACTATGAAGACAATGAAGGCTCAAACACTTACTGGTTATATAGTACATTAAGAGTCTTAGAACTTATTAGGATTGAGTATATTGAGTTTTAAATTTTGAAAGTGCAAAAATAAACCAAAAACTCACATAGGTGACATATATTCACTTTGATCATGCATACAATGCTCACCCACATCAAGAGTTGTTATGCAAGTGTGAAACATGATTATACATATATATTATAAGTCACTTAGAATCATTTAGAAATCACTGGAAATCATGAAGATGCATTAAATTTCGAAAAACCAACATAAAAATTGATTTCAGCATAAAAGTAATCGAATACTTTTCGCAAAGTAATCGAATACTTTTCTAGGTGGAAAAGTAACCGAATACTTGTTGAATAGTAATTGCATACTTTCTAGTTTTGAAGAAGTATTCGAATACTCCCCGAAAAGTAATCGAATATTTTCTTTTATTAATGACTTAAACTCGAAGAAATTCAAATTTTTTGATGCCCAGCGGCTATAAACGACTAATAACTTATTAGGCACTTATAAATACATATCATTAAGGTTCTAAACACAAGAATTAACACTGAACCGCTCAGAATCAAGAAATCTTAGAATTGAACCCATATTGGCTTGCTTTTGTACATCCTTGAGAAAAATCTCGATTACTCTGTCATCTCTTAATCTTTTTATGTTCTTTCTTTTTTGTTTGAACGTAGAGGTGACATTACATCTGTTTAGCAAGGGTGAATTGTTGTAACTGTTGGAAAGACAATTGAAGTGTCCTTAAAGGCTTAGGTTAAGTCTGATCAAGGTGTTATCATAGACTTGTAAAATTCCAGTTCTAAAAAGGTTGCTTCAAGCACCTGTTGGAAGCTTGATGATAGCGAAAATGATCAACCTCGGTCTGGACGTAGCTCTCAAGTGGTTTAGAGAGTGAACCAGGATAAACCCCGGTGTGATTCTTCCTTATCCTATCTCTTTTGATTTCTATCAATTCAATTTCATTTTGATTCTTGATGTATGTCATATTGAATCTGTATAAAGGTTTATGATCATTAGTTTAATGTTTTAATTCATTTTTGCATGAATTATTGAAAATGATGAGCATAAACATTGAAATTCTCTTATTTTCTCTTCAAATTTGGTTTGTTGCATATTCTCTATGAATTGATGTTATAAGAATTGTTCTAATTCTGTTTTGTATTGAGAAATAAGATTATATTCTACTTGAATTGATTTTGGTTGATATACTTGTCAAAACTTGATTTTTGAATCATTTCTTGAATTTCAAGTAACACACAATTCACCCCCTCTTGTGTGATTGTTTAGCCATCTTTTGTTTTCAAATCTAACCAACTATTTTTAGAAGATGAATAGTATGAAATATCTTAGATAATTTAATATTGAAATTAAATTAAACAACTCTAGGAGGATTTGAGGTGAAATAATTTCTAGCTACAGTTTAGTTATTAAGATCTTAATTCATCTTTACTCATCTATATTCTTAATCTAAATTTATGTTATTAATTATAATTATTTTTATTGGGAAAATCAAGTATCATGTTGTAGGAAAATAGTATCACTTTCCTACAGACACACAAAAGCACATGGGTCCCATTTTTTATTTTCTCTCACCACTTTTTTCTCTCTCCTCTCTATGTTTGTGTGTAGGAAATGGGTACTATTTTCCAAAAACATGAGGAAAAAAACCTCAGTTTTATTTTGTCTATCAAAATCACTTTTCCAACACAAATTGATTTTTCCAAATTAAAGGGAATAGTGAAAATAGTATTTGGTGCATTAATCCTCGTGGGATGATACTCTACTCACACTTTATTATTATTGATTTTCTGTCTCTATTTTTGATATGATATGATTTTCCTCAAAAAATTTATCACTATTTTCGATGAAATATTTTTCGTCGATATATTTTGTCGTATTCGAGACTTTTCTAATAATGTCACATTTAAAAATGATTCATGTTTATGTAGTTATCACATTTTAATGCTAAGGGTAGATAAGTAATTTTCAATATTTTCCCATCAAACCCCTCAAATTGGAGGATTTTGCAAAAATTCTCAATTTCCTTCCCCCATTTTTTTAAACTCCCAAATAAGTGATGAGATTAATAAAACTCTTCACTTCCTATCATTTCCCTCCTAAAATTAACTCCCAAACAGAGCCTGAGAGTTTGGAGTGAAAGGAAAGGAAGGGAATCCAAAGAGAAGGGAGGGGAAGGAAGTTTGAGAGTTAAAAAAATGGTAACGGAGAAATTGGATGGTCGATGAGATATTTTACAATTTTACCTTTTTTAAAAAATTAATATAATTATTACGTTTTACAAATAAAATTAATATTGAAATTTCTAAACACAATTATTTATGTATTTTTGAAACTACTGCAAAAGATCATATTTTTTTTTCGAAAATTCTACGTTTCAAACTATAAAAATTACATCCAAAAAAAAATTTTCCATCAGAATAATTTTCACCGAAAAGCGATGGAAGTTTTATACGATGGAATTTACGATTACAAAAAAAAAATTCGTCAAAATTTACGATGGAATTTAATTTCCGTCAATAGTTTTGACGAAAATGATTTGTTAAATATTTTTGACCACAAAAATTCTATCAAAAGTCTTGATGGAAAAAACTATTCTATCAAAAAATTTGACAGAATATTTTTCGTCCAATATTTTTGATGAAAATGTGTCCCAAAGAAATTTTGATGAAAAATTTATCATAAATTTTTTTGAGGGAAATGCTTATGTGAAACTTTCGACGTAATTTAGATTCCGAAAATAATTTTGATGGAATATTTTTTTGTCAAAATTTTTAACAAAAATGTTTTTCGTTGGATTTTTGGATGGAAATATTTTTCGTCAAATCTTTTTCACGAAAATATGTTATGTAAAATTTTTTGAGCGGAATGTTTTTGTCGAAAATTTTGTCGGAAATATTTTCTGTCAAAAATTTTCAAAGAAAATGTGTTTCGTCAAAAATTTTGACATAAATATTTTTCGTCAAAAAGTGTGATGAAAATATTTCTGTCAAAAATTTTTGCCGAAATTTATATTCTTTAAAGAATTTTGAAGAATTTTTTTTCTCAGTAAATATTTATTACAGAAATATTTTTCGTCAAATTTTTTTATGCAAATGTATTTCATTAAATATTTTGAGAGAAATATACTTCGTCGAAAATTCAGATGAAAACGTTTTTTTGTCAAAAACTTTGACAAAATTTAGATTCTTTAATGAATTTTGACACAAAAAATTTTTTGTCATAGTTTTTCACAAAAATACTTTGCGTCGAAGATTTTCGCTGGAAATGTGTTCTGTTAAAAATTTTGACAGAAATATTTTTCGTAAAAAAATTTAACGGAAATATTTTCTGACAAAATTTTTTACGTAATTGTTTTCTGTCAAAAAATTTCTTTGGAAATATATTTTCCTTGAAAAGTTTGATGAAAATATTTTCGTTGAAAGTTTCAATTCAACGGAATTTAGATTCTCTCAAGAATTTTGATTGAATTTTTTTTCCAAATTTTTTTTATGTCAGATTATGGTCAAGTCTTGTTTCGTCTCTATTTTCCCTTCCTTTCCCTCCAAAAACCAACTCCCAAACAAAGCCAAAGGTCCAGAACTTCATGACCCATAGTTAGATTCTATAAATAAGAGATAAAGTCTTAGATGCATATCTAATCTCTCTTACGATTTTGTTATCATTGTGCACACACACCACCTTGTTGGCATAAGCCGTTTCTATCGTATACCTATGAGTAATCTCAAAAATATCTCACCTTTAGGTATTTAGGATAGAACAAAGTGGCGTAGCCACTTTGCACCAAGGTGGGGCCTAGGCCCGAGCTAACTTTTAAAAAAAAAATATTTACTATATATAATTATATAATTAATTATATTTTGGTCTCATCTAAACTTAAAATTTGGCCCTATCTACTCTCTACATGGAAAAAAATTCATAGCAGAAAGAATTGTGCTTTTCTAAGTCACGTGGGAGATGATCCTTGTTCACAGCATACTAATGCGATCATCTCATGTGTAGACTTAATGAATCAGTCTTGCAATATTGATAAAATTATGCATACTCAAAGCTCCCAACAAATTGAAAAAAATAGGCTGCGTGTTAAGACTTCAATTGATGTTGCTCGTTGGCTTGCTTTTCAAGGATGTGCTTTTAGAGGGCACGATGAGACTATTAATTCAAGAAATAGTGGTAATTTTATTGAAGTGATCAAACTTTTGGCATCTTACAATAAAAAAGTTGCAGATGATATTCTAAACAATGCTCCATTGATAGCCAAATATACCTCACCTCAAATACATCGAGAGATTTTATATGTTTTAGCAAACAAAGTGCGGAAACAAATTCGCAAAGATTTTAGAGACTTTAAGTTTTGTATTATTGTGGATGAAGCACATGATGAATCCAAAAGGGAATAATTGGCTCTTGTCTTGAGATTTGTTGACAAAGATGGTTTCATAAAAGAGAGATTTTTTTTATCTTTATCACATTCAAGATACATAATCTTTGACACTTAAAATTGCTATTAGTAAAATACTCTCACATCATTGCCTTGATATCCAAAATATTCGCGGCCAAAGATATGATGGTGCTAGTAACATGCATGGTGAATGGAATGGATTGCAAGCATTATTTCTTAATGAATGTCCTTGTGCTTATTATGTGCATTGTTTTGATAATCGATTACAATTAGCCTTGATTGTTGCCTCTAAGGAAGTTTATTCTATTTATCAATTCTTTCAGAATTTGAATTTCATCATCAATATTATCACTGCTTATTCTAAGTGTTATGACTTATGATCAATTCCAAGCTGCCCAAATTTTTGAATTTGAACATTTTCTGGTTATTGGTGAGCTTGAAACTGGCACAAGTTCTAACCAAGTAGGTACACTAAAGAGGGCTAGTGATACTATATGGGGTTCTCATTTTTATTCTATATGCAGTCTTCAACTAGGGTATAATGAATCATGTTCAGTACTTCAAAAAATTCATAGTGAAGGCTCAAATTACTCTCAAAGAGGAGATGCTACTGCAACTTATAAGATAATCACTTGTTTTGAGTTTATCTTTAATTTAATTTAATTTTGATGAAGGAGATCATGGGCATCACTGAAATTCTTTGTAAAGCATTACAACAAAAGTCTCAGGATATTTTGAATATTATGCAATTAATTTCAAGTACAAAGGAACTTATTCAAGATTTGCGAGATGATGGTTGGAAAATAATACTTGAAAGTGTTGTTAATTTCTCCAAGCTTCATGAAATAGATGTTCCAAATCTTGATGCTCAATATATTGAAGGCCGTGGTCGTCGATAACATGATCAAATAACTATTGAGCATCACTATCATTTTGATATTTTTAATTCGACCATTGGCTTTCAATTACAAGAGTTATTTGAAGGTTTAATGAGCAAACAAAGGAACTTTTATCACTTAGCTCTTCATTAGATCCGAAGAATGGTTACAAAGCATTTAATGTTGATGATATTTGTAGCCTTGCAGAGAAATATTATTCTCTTGATTTTTCTGAGCAAGAGAGAAATAATTCGAATTGTCAATTGAAGCATTTCCACAAGGACATCCCAAAACATCCAAAATTTCAAAATTTATCTTTAATGTCTGAGTTGTGTCAAGGATTAGCTGAGACAGGAAAGTCAAATTCTTATCATCTTGTTGATAGGCTAATTCGTCTTATCTTAACACTACCAGTTTCAACAGCAAGTGGTAAATGTGCATTCTCAGCAATGGAAATTGTGAAAACAAGGCTTCGGAACAAAATGGAGGATGACTTTCTTGCAAATAATTTGGTTGTGTATATTGAAAGAGAGATTACTGAAACTTTCACAAGAGATTCTATCATTGAAGATTTCATCAATTTAAAAGAGCGTCATTTACAATTTTAGGTATGCAATTTTTTTATTATATTTTAAATTGTTCATCAAATGTTATTATACATATAATTATTATATTTGTGTGTATTCATATCCTCAGGACAATGCTTGGTTCATTACTTATTATGCTATGGAAGGAAAATGAGGTTCTTTTGCTTGGGATGCTTACAGGAAAGGTAAGTGTTTTTTTTTTTGAAAATATTCCAATCGGTTCATTACTTCGCAACTAATCCAATTCGGGGCGAGTCCAGGATTAAGGCTTTAAACTCTCCCAAAGGTGGTACTTGGGAGATTCGAACACATGCTCTTATTCCCACCTTCTTAGCTCCCACGTGCCAGCTAAGGTACCACTATTTGGTAAACGGTTAGTGTTTTTTTATATGTTTGATTTGATATATAATATTGGCTATTATTCATTTGAATTTTCAATGTTATGTGATATTATTTAGTTAGATAAGTATGCTAGAATTTATGATAAAAAAACTCTTAATAAATTAGTGTCATTACGATAAATATTCTGATAATTTGATATGTCAAATTTTTAACCCGGACTAAAATTAAATCTTAGCTCCGTCATTGATTAAACACCAAATCCAATATAAATTTATTAATCTTTTGATTAAATATCTCTATCATCGAGATATAACATATTGTAATACTATTTTTGTATGGTTTATTATTGTTATACTGTTCTAAATAAACTAAGGACATATTTGGTGCATAGTATATGATAAGACTTGATAGTATAAGATCTGGTTAAATTTTAGTATTATCCAGTGTTTGATATGGTATTGTATAAAATAATATCCTTTGATATTTTAAAAATTAATAAATTAAAAAACATTATTTTAATATATAAATATTGAAATGATATATTAATTATTGGAAATTGTACTTATAAGCAATATTAATACATCAATTACTTATCATGCTTAATCCGCCACTCCTAGGCTTGATTAACTTATACGTCGTTTTGATGTATTAAGTGATCATGCTATATAAGCTTATACTATACGATAATTACACCAAATAATTGAAAATGTCATAACATATAATATAAACTTATACTACCAGATCTTATATATCACATCGAACATGCCCTAAGGCATCAAAGCCAGAACGAACAAGTCCAGTTGAGTAAGTCTGCATGACCAGCTTTACACGTGGAACCAAAAGGACCGTTGTAGATATGCCAGCAAGGCTGCCTCAGGGACTTAAATATGACACTAAAAAGATTAATTCGAAAATGGCATATTAACATAGGGATTTGATTTTTTCATGTTGCATGAGAATTCAATTTTCATGTTGTGACTCAACTAGTGGTGGATCCCACATTTATTAAAAAAAGAAAAAGAAAAAGAAAATTTTACACGCAAATCAAAGAGTCACAATATGAGAATTGAATTCTCATATAATATAAGAAAATATTTTCCCATTAACATAATAACATGTGAGTCGTGACTTGCAAAACATGTGACACTTTGGTCTTTTGTGGCCCCATAGTAAGTACCCAGCCAGAACAAATGATTTAAAAAAGAAAAACAAAATATACATTGACATTAAAACCGATAAAACGTAAAAAAAGAAACCAAACAGAGGATTAATAAGGTGCAGAACAGTGAACAGTGCACGCGGTTATTCTAATGAGACTAGTTGGTGCAGTAGATAGTACAGTAGCATAAGCATGCAGGGCCCTATATGGGTGAGAAGAAGGAGAGGCAGACCCATAAATATAATTGTATGAGTATGACTTGTCCCTCCTCCATCACGTCATTCCTCTGACTCTGACACACAACCTCATCATTACTCCTCACGTCTTTCTCACGTGACCATCACTACTTACCCTCCTCAAGTTTTCCCTCCTTAGCTTCCTCTCACGTCACTGCAAATTTTATCTCCACTTCACCGGAAATTACATTGGACATAAAATTTATTTTTTGTATTTTTCAAAATGAGATTAAAATTAAAAGCTTAAAATTTGCAACATAGTAGCAGAGTTCCTATTTCACTGTTACATTATGTATATAGGAAAGCATTCAGCATTAAAAAATTGTTTTTTTATATCTTATTTATTTTAAAAATACTTTTAACAAAAGTTAAAATTATTTATAATTTTAAAATTTTTCATTTTTTGATAAAAATATTTATTTTTTGATTTTTGTTTCTTTTAGAAATTAAAATATTTAACTTTTGAAAAAAAAAGTAGATTTTTATTTTTTTTTTATGATTTCTGCTTTTTTTAATAGTAGATATTCAGACATACTTTTTTTTAGAAGTCTTTTTTCCTTAAAAAATTGTTTTTGGAGTTTTTTTTAATTTTTTTTTTTTCAAATTGAGATTAAAATTAAAAGCTTAAAATTTGCAACATAGTCGCTAGGGTAATAGAGTTCCTATTTGCTGTTGTATTATACGATAATAATTTTTTCATGTAGTCGGAGATATACATATTCATGTAAAGAGAAAACAAAATAAAAATAGAATTCATCTTAAATTTATGTCGTAGAAAACAAATTCTATTTTATATAACAAAAATAATAAATTCCTATATTATATGTAGGAAAACATTCTTAGTGCTTTGTTGCATCAAATAATTGGTATTGTTGCTATTCAAGATGAGACATATATTTAATAAATAAGTTGTTAGCGATTGTTTTTATTAACTCTCTCAGCTGATATGACAATATATCAGTGTCACATCCAGTAATGGGTATTGTTATAATTTAAAATAAGACACATGTATTTAATGAGTAAATTACTAGTTACTGTCTCAATTCTTTTCTCTTCCCGTGCTGATATGATAATGTATCAACGCTTTTTTTTATTGGATAAATTTATTGAACAATGGATTGCGACGGAAGCACTTAAAACATTTTTCATATATAAATTTAGGGTGTTATTAATCCTAAAGATAAATTATTTTATATTATAGTGATAAATTTGTAGGTCTCACTATTTATAAAAAATAAAATAAAATAACAAAACTCATCTAACCCATTTTTTTATTAGTGTAATTTTTTTTTCTTTTTATCTTCTTTACCGTTAGGAAATGTTTCCCATAAATCTAACATTTTACAAAAGAACATTTTATATCTATTTTCATGCAGCTTAAAGCTGGATTGGGTTGGACCTTCTATGAACAATATATGACAAACACGCATCCATCTCTTACATGATAAAAAACAAGACAAGGAAAATATCCTCCGGCAATTGTATTTATTATTAGAGTAAAGTTCTATTTTATTTATTTAATATCTTATAAATTTATTCTATTAACTTTAATTTTAATAACTTCAAAATTTCAATATTTTAGCCTTCCCATCGTTATAATAAAGCTGAAAAATGTGTAGACTAACCATAATAAAGGGGCCAAAATATTAAAAATTAAAACTTTGATTAATTTGATAAATTATTATGTAACGAACTAAATTAATAATAAGAATATAGTAGAATGAGACGTTTTTTTTATCCGCTTTCTTATGAATCGAAACATGACAAATTCCTAAGCCCTTCTACTGCCTATATCGGTGCCAGCAAGCACGATCAATCACAATTGATAGTTTGTTTCAATTTGAGATAATTTACCTTTTGTAATTGGATATATATAGCTCTAGTTTATACGCATATAGTTGTGATAATTGTTTATCGTTCTGCTTATATGGATAAACAATTAATGAACAAGAAGGATAATCATTGTTGAGAAATAGATTTAATAAATGTGATCACAAAGATTTAATATTGAATTAAGTCATTGTCGGAAATAAAATGTTCTAAAAAAACAATCTTATATCTTCCTAATGAATTTTATAATTTTAACTTTAAAAAATGGGTTTAGTATATTAGTCAGGTTCTTAGATTATTATGCCATTTGTATATTGAGGTGGGAATGCATGGTGTTCCGATCCATCCAATTTAAGAGACGACCAGGCATTATCTAAAGCATCAGCATTAACATTAAACACCCCAGACTTTTACTGAGTAAGCATGGCAATTTGAATGGTGTTCACACGTTAAAAACGATGGTCATTAATTACATTGCATTTTTCTTAATCCCAATTGCTATTATATGCATGCCCATATGGCGATAAATATCTGGGACATCCTTTTATATGGTTTCCTTTCTTGACACCTGCACAATAATCAACTTAATTCTTGCAGTTTTCTATTCTTATCTTTTTGCGAGCTTGAATTCGACCATTTTATGTACCACATGTACATAAAAATTAATCTAGAAAAAATCATGCATAACCTATTCTCATCTACACGCTATAAGTATGTAAGTCGCAAATTATATTCACTTCATGACGGGTATTACAACAAATATTTGGTCTAATATGACAGCATACATATAAGCATTAGCAACATCATTTTGAATATCTATACCAATTTCATTTCAAAGTCAATAAAGAGGAATGCGAAACTTAAAAAAAAAAAAAAAAAAGCACCTATTATCTGAAGATAATACCATCAATCCACTATCTACATACAAGTAGCTTATTTTTATTTTATCATATTCAAATACTAGTCAAAGAATTTGGATTTAATTAACTCTATACGCATCTTACGTATATATATGCATATGATTGATAATTGTGTATGCTGAGAATTGGATAATCTAGCTACTCATCTCAATCCCTTACATTAAGAGTGGCTTTAAAGTCAAACGCAAAATATTATATCCCAAGATTGAGTTGTTGGATGGCTAGTGTAGATTGACACGTGACAATTTGAATTCTTGTGTGGTTGCTTGACTAAGTCACTACCCGTCACATTGTAAATAAATTTTCATAATTCTTATAACTCGCAAATCACATGCATGATTACGAAATTAATAACTGTGATTGAGGAATATGGCTTTCATGTCATGGTTGGGGGTGGGGGACCGTGGCCTTTCTTTACGGGATAAAGTGTGTATCATTTTAAAGAATGTAAAGTTGTATCATTTTAAGAGAGAAAAAGAGATAAATAAAGGAGGAGAGAGAATTGACAAAAAAAAAATGTGGGTCCTACCTTTCTGTGAGAATGAAAAAATATAAGTTCTGTTATTTAAAAGAATAAACATTTTCATTTCTTTATATTCCATTTCATGAGACAATTATTACACGAGGGTCACTTTATGGTATGGTTCGTTTTCTGAAAGGAGGGTCCGACCCAATAATTCATGCATCTCTCTCTGCAGCTTATCATTAAAGCCTGCATGACTTCAATTATTGCAATGATCCCAAAAGCATGACATATCTGACCTATTCATTTCCTCTGTGTGCCTATTTTTAATTACCACTTCTTTCTAAAGCCAACCCACGCGCGAGGGACCACCCACCCTTAAGTTCTAACTTCTGATCTTCTACGGTTGTACTCATTCTACCTCTTCCAATTTCATAAAATTGAATTTAAGAAAGGACCAAACGAAGGGTTGATTATTCTACTTGATTGCACGCACCCCACCCAACCCTCATTTTATGGACTCGTTGTCATTGGATACCAATATGTTTTATTTTTTATTATTAACAATCCATTTAATCCATTTTTCCATATCAATTATGGAGATGCTAATATTTCAAGAGATACAATAATAAAATCACCTTATAAACCATAATTTATTTCTTACTTAAACCAACGCAAAGCAAGATTGAAAGCATAAAACTTTTCCGGGAATAGTAAAACTCGGTCGGTTTGTCTGCCTAATGAATACATTATAATAATAGGAATAAGGTCAAATTGAAATCTCGTTCTAATCATCACATCCACTTTTCTCAATATTTTTATTTGCACACATCACGCTTGTTTTTAAAAAGAAATAGGTTTTACAAAAAATAAAAAGTAATATTTTTTATTTAATCAAACATCATGTTTTAGCAGCCTACTAGCAGGTGTTAATTGGCTTAATGGACAAAGAAGAGCAGCTTTGGCAGACATTTTTATCTATACTTTTGTATTAAACAATAATCTTATATCACATTGTTTATAATAATACTATATGTTTCCAAATATCATTATAATAATAAATAAATTGTCATATCATATAAATTATTATTAATTTAGTGGGGTACCAACTTGAGAATCACAATTCCTGAAAAATGTAGAGAGACTCAAATTTAATACCAAATTAATCAAACCCATTAGAATTTTTGACAACTGTTGATATTTTGAAATATTTAAAACTAATAATAATTTTCGTAAATAGCTAAATAAAAATAGGAAATAATAGTTCACATAAAAATTATTAAATTTTAAAAAATATAATAAAATAATAGACATATTGTGTTTTTACTTAAAAAAAACACTCCATGCAATTAAGTATTTTTTTTATATAAAAATTTCCTACAACGTTATAGCTATATACTTATTGGGTTTATCATCTATCATTTAACATGATCACAAAAAATTTCCTACACTCACAATATTTTGTGGGGCCCGCCGCAAAAAGAAAAAAAACTTTGACACGCAAAACGAATCTCTATAACATAACACAATCGCTTTTCCTACAACATAACTCTTATAAAACCCTAAATTTATATATATATATATATATATATATATATTATATATAATAAGTATGAGTTTTATAAGAGTTATGTCGTAGGAAAAATGTTTATGTTATGTTATATAGATTCGTTTTGAGTGCCAGAGTTTTTTCTTTTTTGCTGCGGGCCCCACAAAATGTTATGAGTGTAGGAAGTTTTTTCTGGTCATGTTAAATTATAGATGATAAACCCATAAATTTATTTCCTATAATTTAAAATACAAATATTTTTTTTATCTCGGAAACTGCACTAACTTTTTTGAGCTTAATTAATTAATTGATTGGAGAGCCAAATCAAATAGCGAAAGAAAACACTGAAACAGTACAGTTTAACTGTTCATGCCTTAATAGATATAGTCCACACGATTCTGTATAGGGTACCCAAGACAAATCATCATTCTTATCATATTGTCATGCATGATGATGAGAATGAGAATGAGCATGATCGCGACCATAGATGAGTGGCCAACATATATACTGGCTAATCAATAAGACAACAGGAGCAGGTTTATAATCCCAGACATGTCTATTGGGATGATATATCATTTTCTCCTTGTCATCATGACGCTATTTCCACACTGTTTTGTTTGGTCCAACCTCTTAAATTTATGTCAATTTCTGTGAGTAACCAAACCAAACGCATTTAATTAGGGTATACAAATGGAGGCTCTCTCTTTCGCCTAAACTGAGTTGAAAATTGACTACACAATTATATTTTTTAATATACCACTTTTCTTGCATGTGTCACAATGTACGTAGCACAACGTTTCACTCAAAACATTTCATATTACATTATATATGTTATGGGTTATGCTTATCTGATGGGGTTATGTTTATCTCATTTTACATGAGATAAATAATTTTTTTATACACACAAAAAGGGATTGGGTCGCACCACTCTTTTTTCTTTCTCCTTTTATCTATGGGTCCCACTTATACTTTTATTTTTATAACATGAGATAATATTTCTCATACTACATAAGAAAAACATATCCCATATGTTATTATGATACGCCATATCAGCTTCACTAACCCATCACATAAAAAAAATAAAAATGAGGCTAACTGGATTTGTAAAAGAGCATGTTCAGTATTACAAATTAGGTATTTTTTAATTAAAATTTGGGGGAAATATTAAGGTGACATTAATTACAAAGGAATTGAGAATTGGTAGAATTAGTACAACTAAATAAATTAGAATTAATCACCAAATATGTCAATCAATTCATAAATAATTGTTATGGCTTAATTAATAGTACTGAGTTTGAGTTTCTAAAAATGTCATAGTGTTATAATTTGAATGAAAGAATTTTATTATCGATCTGATTTAAATCGAACGAATCGAATAATCGAAAATTCTAAAGTTATTTGTCCATTCCAAATAATACCAGAGAAAAACTAATAAAATTTCCGGCGGTTCTTTTCTGACCAGAGTGATTATTTTCCTTCATTCTTCGCTCTAACAAGAGTTTATAATTATACGATCACGGAGGATATTTTTACTATCAAAATTTTTCATTACCAACTTACTACCTATCTAATCACTATTGGATCAAAGAGAGAGAATTCTAAAAAGTTTTTTAAAAAAGAGAAAATATTGATCTAATGGTGATTAGATATGTAATGAGTTGGTAGCAGAGAATTTTGGTAGTAATAATACCCCTTCTCTTATATTATATCATTGGAAAATTATACTTAACATAAAATTTATATCTTATGTTACACAAGATAGGTATTCTTACTACTAAAATCTTCTACTACCAACTTATTACCTATCTAATCAACATTATTTTTTCAATTTTTTTTAACATTTTCTCTCTTTGATTCAATGGTGATTAGATAGGTAATAAATTGCTAGTAAAAAATTTTGATACTAAAAATATTCTTCCACTATGTTACATTCATATAAAAAGATATATTTTTAAAAAAAAATTAATAAGCCTTATTTAATTTATCTTATAATATAAGATAACTTCCGTTCTACACCATCATAAATAAAATCGTATGTGATCTCCAAAATCAAAAAGGTAAAATTACTATTATAATATAACACTATAAAGAGCATTTGATTTTCTCCAGCAATATAAATATACCTCGGGTTAAGGAATGTGAACGGTTGAATATTTAAATATATTCACGTGCCTTTGTCAACAAGTGTTTGTCGGTCAATCTTTACTTCCACAAAGGCAAAGACGAAGAAGAATTAAGCACCAATAAAAAGGCAGTGTTTGTTCATCTTTTTGCTGT
The DNA here is from genome assembly GCA_032173675.1 of Gastrolobium villosum. Classification (NCBI taxonomy): domain Eukaryota; kingdom Viridiplantae; phylum Streptophyta; class Magnoliopsida; order Fabales; family Fabaceae; genus Gastrolobium; species Gastrolobium villosum. Next base: position 27,595 of record JAVKPL010007027.1, read on the forward strand.
TAAGAAGAAGGGTTTGTGCAGCAAATGAGAGAGCTGCTTCTCTTTGTTCTCCCATTGAAAAAGAGCTATATATAAAATACACACGCGCGCACACACACACTCTCTCTAGTTACCCTATTAGCATAGATATTGCTATAGCAATAGTCTTCAAAGTTCAAATCCTTTGTTATAACAACAAAACCATTCTCTTTTTCTTGAGAGTGATAACATATTGTGGTTTGAACTTTGAACTTTGAACCTATGGAGCTGGCTTTGAGCTTAGGAGACACACCAAAACACTTCACTTTTCTTGAACCTAGTTTCACTGCAGGGAAAACCATAGAGGAGAAAAGAAACGCTTGTGAGAGAAACGGTTCATTGGATCCACCGGTTCAACTCGACCTTCTTCCTTTCTCTCCGGTTCTAAGATCCCAACCATCTTCTCATCTTCGAATTCCATGGCTCAATGAATCATGTAACTTCTCTTCTTTTTTTATCCTTTTTCACTCAAAAAACGTGTGCAGTAAAATAAACCCTTTCTTTGTGCTTTAATGAGAGATTGTTTATATATATCAGGTGGACCGGCGAGGGTGCTGGACGTGAACCTTTTTCCGGTGGCCGCCGCGGCGGAGGACGCAGACGACGGCACGTCACTGTCATCATCACCCAACAGCGCGGTGTCACCTTTTCAGATGGATTTCAGTTTCAGGAATAACGGTAACGCAGAAGATGGAGGAAGAAACAAGAGAGAGAACGAGGGTGAAGCTGAGAGAGCGAGTTCGAGAGCGAGTGATGACGACGAAAATGGCTCAACTCGGAAGAAACTCAGACTCTCTAAGGAACAATCAGCTTTTCTTGAAGAAAGCTTCAAAGAACACACCACTCTTAATCCTGTTAGTCCAAAATCACATGTTTTTTTTTTTTTTTTTTCATTTCATCTTAAATATTATTATTTATTTATTTATTTATTTTTTTTATATTATAAGCAGAAGCAGAAACTTGCACTTGCGAAACAGTTGAATCTTCGTCCTCGTCAAGTTGAAGTTTGGTTTCAAAACAGAAGAGCAAGGTAAGAAGAGTACACTTTGTGGTCCTTATTTATTTATTTTTTATTCAAATATTTTCTCCATTTTATTTATATAGTATGTTTTAATTTTTAATTTTTATTATTTTGAAAAAGCATAAGGAAAATTTTTAATTTTGGAATACAATACAATTGTTATAGGACAAAGTTGAAGCAAACAGAAGTGGATTGTGAGTATTTGAAGAGATGTTGTGAGACTTTGACAGAAGAGAATAGGAGGTTACAGAAGGAACTACAAGAACTAAGAGCCTTGAAAACTTCACAGCCATTCTACATGCAGCTCCCAGCTACAACTCTCACCATGTGTCCCTCTTGTGAAAGGGTGGCTACAAATTCGTGCACCGGAGGTGCCGTCGCCGTCGCCGCCGCAGCCACCAACAAAACCACCACCGCGAATGCCGCCACTAACAATGGTTCTCAAACCCCATTGGGGTTGTCTCTTAGCAAGCCCAGAATCTTGCTCTTCCCTAATGGCCAGGCCCAGGCCCAGGCCCAAGCCCATCAGATGGCTTCATGATGGTGATCAGATGGAATTTTTCTTTCTTTTAATATATAATATATATATAACATAATATCATAGAGGACAAAGCATTCACCACCCTGTATTTACCGTTTGTATATAAGTTAGGTATGTTTATCTTATTTGATTCATCTGTTTTTAATTAGTTACTTTCTTTTGTGGTGAAAGAATGATCCTTTTTGTGATCAAATTTGAATGTACCAAACTTTTTTTTGGTGGTGAAATTGTGAAATGAAACATTCGGTCAATGTTTTTTTTATCTTGGTTTCTTTGTCTTCCTTTTTTTTAGTCATATGACAAAAAGGACATAATACTATTAGTTAATGATCACTGCTTTGAATGACCTTCCTCTTGCTTCGCGTACCCTACTTGCTCTTGCAATTATAACCTATGCAGTTATTAATTTCACGTTATTCTTGATCGAACAAATCTTTGATATTATCAAGATTCGGTGCATCTTATCAATAGAATTGTACACATAAGAGAAGAGAAAAGATTTGACAGAAAAATAAAATAAAATTAGTTGACATGTAATATTTTTATTGGTGGGATGTACTGAATTTTTGGTATAACAGTAATACTAAAGATTTATTCAATCCTTCGACCTTGCAAAGTGTACTCGAGAGGTTGAAAATTATAGCATATAACAACTTTTTTTCGCTATTATTATTAAACAAATTCCTTATGGCTACTTTTTTTATTTTTTATATATCAATAGCTTTATGTTGTGACATATACTACAAACTTTAAAGCACAGTAGCATTCAATCAAAATTCTGTTGCTGAAGGCGACGATTGAGGGTTCATTTCAATGTAGTAAATTAACTCCATCACTGACAATATCAAAAGCTGATGACTTCTGGCTGGGCACTGCCAACTTGTCGCTCTGCACGGTTCATAAAATTTAAAAAAACGATGGTATGTTGTGGGAGGTGTCAAATTTCAAAACATAATCATAAGGGTGTGTTTCCTTTTTTTTTTTTAATTATTTTATAAAATAGTTATGGAAATAGTTATTTTATATATTTTTTCCTTTTTGAAAGTTAAAAATAAAAATAGAAAACAAAAATAATTCAGACATGTTCTTTAAATCTGATTTTAAAAATAAATAAAAATAGTTATAATTTTCAACACATTTTTTATAGAACAGATTTTACCAAACAAGTTTTTTTTATTTTGAAAACTAAAATACTGTTTTGGAAAATAGAGATCAAAGAGCGCCTTAAATTCCTGATTCTCTCATTTTGATAGGTTTGTAGGATAAATTGGATTTAAACAAGCGATTTAGTATATTTGTATATTTATTAAATTACTATTCTCTCTAACACATATGGCATGTCTCTTGAAATGTAGATATATGTGGGACCTCTTTGTGTGTTAATTTTCATCACAAACTGATCTCCTTTACATCGCAGTATAAATGATTTTCTTGTAGTTGATTGGCGATGGACCTTCCGGACTATCTCCGAAGAAAAAAGGTGATAATATGTGGACAGTCTTTCCCAATGAGGAAGAAGATCTTATCTCAGCCCATGCAACTGAAGAAGAAGACTAGGGGTTGATGGCTAAAAGTGAGAATATAAATGAGTATCAAGAAACCCTAGCCCTAGGTTACTTAGACTCTTTTTATAACCCGAGCCCTATTGGGCTTTTAAGAGAAAGAGTATAAATCCAACAATCTCTCACTTATTCTTGAGTACATAACTTGAGCTAGGGTATAAAAAACCCCAACCTTAGGTTACTTGGGCTCTTCTAATAATCTGAACCCTATTGGGCTTTAAGAGAAAGAGCATAAACCCAACAATTTCTCACTTGCTCTTTGAGTACAGAACTTGAGCCGAAAGCCCAAGACCATGCAACTCTCTATTTATCATCAATTGATAATGCCCAATCTCTTATTTTGAACTAGTCTAGAGATCTACCAGCTGTTATTAATCAAAACCCTTGATAATCAATGAATGATTATCTAATTCAGTGCTACTCCACTAAAAGCCGGAATTTGAACTACAAGATTAATAACATATATAATACGAATATATGCATTGCCCATTTGTAGTATGTCAATAATTGAGTGATGAACTTTCTTTTACTCAACCAATTATTTATTCCCTTGACTGTGATAGTTTCTCTAATGAACAAGATCAACAATTAACAAAGACTTAGAATGCAAGTCTTACTGAAGTTGACTTTATTCTAGAATATTCAAGTACATGCAATTAAATAAACATAGGGCATTAAGTAATCCTTACAAAATTCAAATACTGCAACCAAAATATAATTATGGTTTAGTATAGAATTTCACAACGAAATAAAAATGTAGTCTTTATTGGCTAATACCTCTTCCTTACATACACCATAACATCTACTTTAGCCTCTGTCCTCCACATTTGAATGCACACTTAATGAGATTTTATCCCAATGAAGATGACAATTTAAAAGATTTTCGCAGAATTTTAGCATTTTCAATCATAACTTAGTATGGAAAAGTCATCCATGGTTTTAAATATATAATGTTAACATTATAATATCTTGAAACAGCTCAACATGACATATATATACATAACATTATATGCCAAAACATTTTTATAAGCATAGATTTTTCTATATATTATAGCTCTTCACTTTGCAAGGGCGTCCCCATGTCTTATCTTGTCTAAGGAATTTGTTCCTTGACTCAAGAAAAACTCAATTTCTTAACCATGCACATATTTAAATTACCTTCTATGAGAAATCTCATCAAATCTTTAGGCTGACAAACATGTGGATACCTCAAAAAAGGGACATATAAAAAAGAAATTGTAAGTCTTAACATACCAATTTTGCTTAAATATAAATTAGAATATATATACAGAATATATACTTAAAATATGTGACAACATAAATATATACTGAAATATATATTGCTGAATTATAAATCAATAAATATATATATATTTAAGTATATAATTATAAAGTGCGAAAATATAAATTGCAGAAATGTAAATTGCTGTAATATAAATTGCCGAAATATAAAGAGAAAAATTATAAATTGCATAAATATAAATTTCTAAATTAAATAACATAAAATAAATTGAAAAGCGGTATCCCATCGAGACTAGTTAGGGAAAGAAGAGGAAGAGCAAAATAAATAACAAAATAACACTTCCATGAAATTTATATTTTAGAAGAAAGAAAGAAGTTATTCTCACTCTTAGTATTTAGTTTTATCTTTCTTATTATAAAGCTTATTAAGCTTCCACACTCTAAAATTTCTTTATGTTTCCCTCTCTTTCTTAGTATATTTTTCTCTAAATTTTCTAAGACCCTTCACTTCTTGATATCTCTCAATTTTGAAGCAATGATATGGTTCATCAAGTCTCTATTTATAGAAAAAAAAATATTATCATACCAATAGTAAAATTAATATGGTAATAGTAAAATACTATTTACCTAATAATTATTAAAGAAAATATTCCTATATGGAATATCTTGAAATTTTGTTTATGATAATTTATGATTGATTTATATATTTTTATAGTGTAGTTTATGATAATTTATGATTGACTTATACATTTTTGGAGTGTAATTTGTAATAATTTATGATTGATTTATATATTTTTGGAGTGTTGTTTGAAATAATGTATGATTCATTTATATATTTTTGGAATATTATTTATAATAATTTTTTATTGAATTATATATTTTGTAGTGTTGTTTATAATATTTTTGTGATTAATTATTATTATTATTATTATTATTAGGATTTTACATAGTTACGTACGAGTATGTAAGATTTTCTCTTCATACACGAATGATAAGTTCCCGGTAGTAAAAATCACGGGTAGGTCTTCAAATTGCAAGCCAATCAACGCTAATGTCCCATTCTCAAAGTATAGTTAAGGATGCGATCTCAGAGGCCAATTGAAGGATTTCTTTGAACCAAGTAGTTATTGAGTCCTTTGATATGAAAGAATGCCCCTTAAAAATGGAGTTGAGGCTGTGTCACTCTCCAAAATAAACATTTTAAAACCATTGGTGTAGTCACGCAGGGATTAGAGAACATTTTCCCTTATAAGTTCACGTAAACTTTTGTCTTAAATCACATTCAGATTTTAACAAAAAAATAGTGTACGTAGTATAAGTTCTTCCTCGTAGGCTCAACCTTTTAATCTTTTTTCTTATTATTCTTAACGTATAAAGAAAATTAAGAGTTTTTTAAATTTAGCTGCATATTGACCAATTATTATATGAACTAGGATATTCTTATTACCAAATTTTTCTATTCTTATTTCACTACCACTCTAATCATCATTGGATTCAAAAGTTATTTTTCTTTTCTCTATCTTCATTCAAATTTTTCTTTAATCCAATGGTGATCAGAATGGTAATTAAAAAATTGATAATAAGAATATCTTACCTTTCTTTATATTACCTTTATCTAAATTAACGTAAACTTTTCTCCCTTCGACAAAATATCTTGGCTCGACCCACACAATATCATAAGGTGGTGCTCGACCCACAGTATGGTTTTTAGAAACACCATGTTTGTTTCAATCAATACACTAACCATAAAGGATAGCTCAAAAGCTCGACTCAAAAAAAACGAATAGTATATAATAATACTAAAGCTTTTGGTTTAAGTAGGATAAAGAGATATTATATAAAATTATTAAAAATTCATTTGAAATATTGGGTTGAGTTAGTTATCTATTATGGTACAGAACTAGAATAAATTTGATCGTAACTATCGCTACTTTCTAATAAAATTAAATTGACCCATGATAACACTAAAAAAAAGGAAAATTTATATATTATGTTACATGATAAATTAATAGTTATTATATAGACATAACTTTTGAAAGGTGAGAGAAAAGAAAAAGAGATGAAAGAAAAAATTATAATGAAACTTATAAAAGTTGTGCCTCTAGGACTTGAGGTGATAAAGTGGACTACCCATTCCACCAAAACATAAGCTAGCATGAATATGTTTTACATTAATTTGTCTTGATCCATCCCTCCCTATCATTAATCCGTTAAAAAACCAAGTAATTTGTTCCGTCCCATTTAGCGTATGAGGCAGATTCGCCCATCAAATTGAATCTATTTTGAGGACCCTAATTAGAACAACTATTCATTTAACATGATAAATAAATTTTGTCTAAAAAAAATAGGGTTTTATATTTTTCATTCAAGATGAGAATTGAATTCTCATGTTATAGAGACAAGAAACATGTGAGATCCGTATATTAGAAAAAATTATGTGTAGAACCCACGTTGACATGGAAATTGAATGATGTGTAGAAAAATTCAAATTCTCATGTTAAATAAGAATTATAAAATCCAAAAAAATAAGCCTATGCAATCTTAAGTTGGTTGTTTATCAAGGTGCGTTAACTTTCGTGACAATACGACGACAATAAATATAGTATTTACTTGTTTGATTTTTGAAAAAAATTATTACACTTGTAGCATTAAATTTATCTGAATTTATACCATATTTAAGTAACTTTAATACTGCACATTTTTAAGTTTTAGTGATGGACAATGTTTTTTACACAATCAAATTTATGTCATATAAAAAAAGAGAAAAAAATTTATTTGCTACATAATACAACAAATTCTTTTCTCAGCGTTTGGTACGCAGACCCACACATTTAAAAATAAATTTTTAATATATGAATATTATTAAATTGAATGCATATTTTTAAAAATTAAGACATAAATAAATTTTTTTTCCTGTACCAAACATCCCAATTTGGAGCTATTTGATTACTAGATTCATTGATGTAACCACCTGAACAGCTTCTAAATCTAAAGACAAGTGTGCTTTTATGTGTTTTTCTGCCATTAGTTGTGTAAAGCCGGAACTACGTAGTACGTACTTTTTCTGTAAATCATAATGGTTGAAATGACAAAGCGGCATTAAATTAAGCAGTATTGCCGTTCTGATTGTAAGGTCGAGGTCCAATCAAGGGAACTTTGTTTTCGACACAATTATTAAGGGTGTGTTGGTGTGCAACAAATAAAACCCCTTCTCCAGTGATAAATGTTTCTTATCGATACTACAGAATGATTTTTAAAATTATTTCACCAAATCCAATAAATAGAGATAGTAAAAATCTTGTCAAAATTATTCAAAAGGGTTTAATTTTTTCATGTTGGATAATAATTCAATTTTCATGTTGTGACTCAACCAATAGTGGGCCCCATATTTATTAAAAAGAGAAAAAGAAAAGAAAAATTTTACACACAAATCGAAAGGTCACAATATGAAAATTGAATTCTCATGAGAAAATATTTTCCCTATTTAAAAACCCCCCACTTCTTTAAAATTTGTGTTATTTGCGAAGTAACACACTATTTATATTATTTTTGTTAGGATTAACATGTACTATATACTAAGATATGTTTTTTCCAAACAAATTTTGATATTGAACTTTGAACTTGAACGTGCCTGCGTGTGGGTCTGTGCTAATGCTAGTGATAGCTAACAGACTCAAACTCAATGCCGAATCCCTTTCTTTCTTGGAGAAAGAATTTTTCTCAACAAAATATATCCTCCACTAAATTTTTAGCTGTCTCATTAATTACGCAAGTCCTATTATTATTTGAATAATACAAAAATTCAGAGAAATAAAGGGTCTGATTTGATTGTGTTTTGGTTTTTTTTTTTTTAAACTGTTTTATAAAATAGTTATGGAAACAGTTATTTTCTATATTTTTTTCTTTTCTAAAAGTTAAAAACCAAAATAAAAAATAAAAACAATTCATACATGTTCTCTAAATTTAATTTTAAAAACAAAAAAATAATTATAAATTTTAAAATATTTATTACGACCTTAACAAATGAGTTTTTTAATTTTTTTTATTCTAAAAATTAAAAAATTATTTTGCAAAATAGAAATCAAACAGAGGGCTAAACAGTTCACAAAACACAAAAACTTTTTGGATGTATAAGCAACTAGTGAATTCAATTGGACGTTGTTGGACACAAGATAGATAAACACAGCAATCTCCAGCATATCTTTGGGCAGGCCTAGAATCTTATAAGGATCTCAGCTATGTTATCTAGGAAGGATTCACCCTCTTGGATGCTAGCTACACACTAGAGGACGCCAAACCATCACGTTACGCCCACCCTATTATCCAGCTACTTTTGCTCGCCATTCTTTTAGGAAGTAAATGTGCTGTATTTCGTAATATTTTACTTAGCAAGTTGCAATGTTAATAAAGCTTCTTCCTTCTATGCATGCACGAGCAAGTTCCCTTTCTTATTTATTTATTTATTTTCCCTTTTCTTGATAATCAAAAGATTGAAACTAGTAATTCTCCATGCCATACGCAAATCACTTTTGGTGCTACTGTGAGTCCTTTCATGTATCTCTAGTTTCACGGGACATCATTGTAAGGAGTATGTCTTGGTATTACTGTAGTATGTACTCCTTCACTAAAAGTAATAAAAATGTGATGGTTTAGGAGAAAATAACCATACAAAGAAGGGTAAAATAGTCAAAAATATATATTATTATTTTCAAATTAAGTAAATGATACACAGAGTCTTCGGTACTACAGTAGTACCGAAGATATTCCCATTGTAACTCACCTCCTATAACGTTCAACAACTTGTGAATTATTGGGGAGTAGATCCTCTCATGTGCTCATTAACATGATCATGTCATGTGGGTCAATCATAACCATACATGGATAATTAATGGTGATAAGAGAGAAGAGAGAAAAAAAATAAAGATAAGAAATTACACAATTATCACCGTTGATTTAATTATTAATGGTTAAGATCCTCTCACATGACATGATCAAGTTAATTAACATATGAGAGGATTCATTTCTGAATTATTGACATAAGGGAGATCACATTAATAATTTTATATTAATATCTCTAACCTAAATTTTTGCTAAGAATTTCTCATCCTTTGACTTAAACACATTTGGCACAAATTAAGAGAGTTTAATTGATTCAAGAAAAGATTGTGGGTTATATTGTAGGAATTTTTTTTTATTATGTATAGAGATTTGTTTTGTTTGCCGAAGTTTTTTTTTTATTGTGGGCCCCACAAAATGTTGTGAGTGTAGGAAATTTTTTCTGGTCATGTTAAATTATAGATGATAAACCCATATATATATATATATATATATATATATATATATATATATATATATATATATATATGGGTCATGATCATTTTTTACATCAGTGTAAGTTATACTCTCAATCTTGTCCGTTGGTCTCACTTTTATCTACGGGTTTTAATTTTTTAGTAATGTGAGCCATTAGATACAAGTGCATCAATGGTTAAGATTAAGTGTAAGACTTCTAATTCTTACACCAATATATGAATATCCTGCTCCTATATATATATATAATAACTTTTGTTTTGCCAACAAATATTGGACCCTTTTGTCTTTTATAATCCAAATTTTGTTTATGATAATGTGCTAATGGAGTTCGATATATTATAAAGGTAATCTAGTAGTTCTACACTAAATATATATTCCCTTTTTCTTTAGCATTTGTTTATTTGATAAGAAAAGAAAATGAGTAAGTTATATTACACTTAAAATTTAAATACATGGACAATTTCCAAGTAAGTTACAAGCTTATGTATATGAAGTTCAAGGTGGAAGAAAAATATAAGCCATTGATTTCAGTAAAGATTAATAAAAAAAAAAAACGAAAATAAGAGAGATTTGTGAAAAGTTTTGAACTCATATTAAAGATGCATATGATTATTTCTAGGAGATGTTGAAGTGAATATAATATTACATGGAAGGACACAAATTAATATAATACAACAATGGCATTTTTGGTCGTCTTCATGCATTCCACTTATAATGGACTTGTACAAACATAACAGCTCGATGGGTCACGAGATCTGTTTCTCTTAAACTAAGCCCAGTCCACATCATGTAATACTCATGCACTATTTTGGCACCAACAAAAGTTACTTCTCTATTTATTTCAATTTTTTTCATGCTGCAGTTTCTGCAGGTCTTCACAGTGATTATTCATTAATCTAAGTGATTAGCAACAGGACTTATCAAATCACTCTTATTCCCTTAAAATTTTTCTCAATTCTAAAGATGATCGATTCCATTTTAATTAACACATTTTAATTAACACACTTATAGCTATATTTTTTTTCCAAAGATCCATGAAGTAATTTTTTATTTTATTTTTTATTTTTTTATTTAATTTTTTTTAAAATATATTTAGTTCACATTAGCAACATTCCACGCTCTTGTTGTATATTCTCTATGATCTCTTTTTATATGGTATGTATAACCTTCCATCTTTATAACGTGTTGATGGGTATTATTAATTTAGCTTCATTTTTTTGTTAAATTATTAAATATTAAATGAAATATAAACACCTTTGTCGAAATCCATAATTTTTTAGGATTAAAATCGGTGCTATATATTATATATATTAAAGTTTTTAGTTCACATTAGCAACATTCAATATTTTTATATGGTATGTATAAATATGAGTACACCTTTGTTCTAAAACTTTATTAATAATTAAATTTAAACCATTTAAGTATAATCAAAGGGAAAACATTTTCTCATATCGTAGGAGAGTTATTTTCTCCTATTAGCGACCCTTCAATCTTCGTGCAATATTTTTTTTTGTTTTATTTTTGTAATTGATGTGGATCTCACATAAAATGTGTTTACAGTATAAGAAAATTTTCTCCTACCGCATAAAAAAATTGAAACCCTAAATCTAAATATTTTACTTCTTTAATGTTAGACTGACTTGTTTAGAGAGAGAAAAGGGTTAAAATATTTTATACCTATAGAGTCCAATTACTGGCCCTCGGCCCATATGATGTTCGTTCTAGCATCCAACAACAGATTATTATTATTTTAACTATGCATTATTTTTTCTTTCATCATGTGCTTTTGCTAAAGCTAAGCAATAATAGAGTTTAAAAAAAAATTGGTACATGGATTTTTAAAAAGTTACAAGTTGAGTTTATAAATGTTTATTAAGAGATAAATAACTTAATTAAACAATAAACATTTTAGACACAATTTTTTTAAACAAAGTACCGCTTTTTAAAAATAAATTATTTTTATTAAAATATCATATTGCTAGATTTTATCTAAGTTTCGAAAGCATGGAATTTCTTTGGCGAATGGGCAAGTTAATATCTTTATTTATTTTTTTTTTTTTACCAGTAAAATATGTTAAGTGAAGGCTATAAAAAAAAATTGTTAAGTGAACTTAACACAAGCTTCAGCCTGCAAGTCTTTGAAAATAATAATAATTACTTGCTGATATACGAATAAAAAATTTGAGTTAGAAAATTCGAAGGAAGTGTATCGGAGCGGCGACATGTGTAGTGTAAGGTATCACGAAGCATGCATAAGAAAAGAAAGAGAGTGAACCAGATAGGAGAGAGCTATAAGAACATTGTTAATTTAATTGTAATGAAAATCAATAATGTAAATATGATGAGATATAACAATACTTATAAAAGGAGATAAGGATATTTTAGTGTAAGAGCAACTGATATGAACGTTAAGACGTTACTGAGTTTTTTAGGCAGTTTCAAGTGCGTAACTGATGGTGGTTGAGGAGAGATTTACTTTCATCTAAGGGTGTTCAAAATATCCAAAAAAAAATTAAACTAATTTATAACCAAACTACTCTATATTTGAAAAATTGGTTTTAAAGGTTTCATACAAAATGACATTTTATTTATAAACTGATTATTACCCAAACTATAAAAATAATTGATAATCCATGATTATCCATAACCAAACTGCTCTACTTTTTCCGTGACATCTTTTCTAGAAAAAATACAGGACTTTTTCCTCCCATAGAAGCCACACCCACGCCACTCTTTGCGGTGTCATTCGCAGCTTCCATAACTTTCTCCATCAGTTCAAATGAAACTTAATTAGTAACATAAATCTTGAGATAATGAAGAGATTTTTTTATAATTTAAAATAATTCAACTATTCTTCTACCAATCACTTTCAAAACAACGTGAAGCAATTTCTATAAGAATCATTTCGTCCGGAAAGTTTCAAAACAATGAAGATTCATGCAAGAAATAATTGGCCGACTACCTATAACCGGGAGAAACGACTACTTATAGAAATAACACAATTCATCAAAAACCGATTTCAAATTTGTTATAAAATCGATTTTAAACTTGATAATCGGTTTATAGTTCATAACTGGTTTTGAATTAAAACCTGTTTAAAACCGGTTTTAAATCAAAATCGGTTACGAACCATAAACCGGTTTTGGAACCAGTTTCAAATCGGTTTGAAAAATTAAAAATAGATATTAAAAGAAGAAAACCGGTTCGGTTTGGAAACCAAGCCATTTAAAATCGATTTGCTTTGTTTTTTGTCAAAACCGGTTATGAACCGCTCCATGCACACCTTTAGTTCACTTTCACCCCCTGCAAGCTTAGTGGGCGAGGAAACGAGACACAGAGCTTGGTGCAAAAATTTGAGAACTTCGATAAGGACATAGTTTTTGTGAAGCCATCAAAGATCTGGTGAACAACTGAAATATGTTATATGGATATGACTTATTAGATATATAAAAATCATTCATATAACATTATCCAACAACTTAAGTTTTTTTTTTTTATAACACCAACTCAAGCTTTTTGGTTGAAATGGTTATTTACATGGTATTAGAGCTTCGGTGTTCCTGGTTCAATCCTCGTTGCCCCCCATTTTCTTTGTGAAATTTCTTAGCATAGGAAGGTTGGGCTTGATGCATCATCCACCTTTCGAGATCAATAGGCTCTCTTGTGAGGGGCGTGTTAAATATATATAAAACTATTAATGTACCCTCGCACAATAGCATAAGCTTTTGGGTTGAATTTGTTATTTACATGGTATCAAAGCCTCAGTGACCAAGTGATCATGAGTTCGATCCTCACCACCCCATACTTTCTCTTGTGGAATCTCTTAGCACAGGTAGGGATCTTTGTATTGTTCACCCTTCAAGCCCAGACTGACCTAATGCACATATATCTTTCAAGCTCAATGGGCTCTGTAGAGAGGGGGCATATTAGAGAAGTATATAAACCATTGATGGGCCTTCACTTAACAGTTTAAGCTTTTGGGTTGAATTGGTTCTCAACATGACTCTTCCAAGAACATTTTCACGGACAAAGAAGAGATCAAGTTCGAAGTGTTTGGTTCATGAGTGAAAAACTAGGTTGGCTAAGGGTAAGACAACAATAAGGTTGTCACAGTATATAGTAGGAGCCCATTGAATGTGCTCACAAAGTTCAGAGAGTAGATAACGAAGCTATTTGACCTGAACAACTATGGCTGCAATGCATTTGTACTTAGTGCTAGAGCGACTGAAAAAGGGATGCTTTTTCGAGGACCAAGATATCAGATTTCCTCCAAAGCAAACAAAAAATCTAGATGTTGAACGAAGATCATCTGGCTCTAAGCCCCAATTGGAATCACATTAAGCTACAAGGAGAAAGTTAGAAAAGGGAGAGAAGGTTATACCATAAGCCAATTAATTATACCTGTTTAAATTACCTCGTCCTTTTTATAATTATAATTTTTTTATACTATATATATATATATATATATATATATATATATATATATATATATATATGAGATAGGATCCATTGACACCGGTGTCAAATTTTAAAATTCGACACCAAATCCTAATCATTGATTTCTGCCAATCAACGACTATCATTTATTGACAATTAATGATTAATTAATAAGTGTAATTCCCAATAAATAATAACCGTTGATTGGCGAAAATCAACGGTTAGGATTTGGTGTCAAATTTCAAAGTCTGACACCGGTGTCAAAGGATCCCACCCCTATATATATATATATATATTAGATGAAATTGGGCTAAACTTTTAGCCACATTAATGTAAATGAACATCCTGATTTTAATGAACAACTCACTACCAAAAACATGGCGTTTAGCCTCAACATTTTAGCCATGTTTATCAAAATCATGAAAAATAAATCCTAAATTTATTATGATGTTAGTGCTTGATATAGCAAAATTAGACGCTGGACTGTTTTTAGACTATTTTTTCTCACTCCTAACCCAACTTCATGTACGACATTAAGACCCTCATTTTTTATCTCACATGTTCTCTCTTTACGGTTTGGCTTCATATTCAAGATGAAAGACTCTGTTCCTATAATGATGGTTGCGATGTCTGCTTTGTGACATTATTCGTTGTGTCCCAAACCTTAGTTGATTCGGTCATCGAAAGAATCACCACCACAATCCTTGCATTGCAATCTTCATCTTCGAAGCTTAGCTTCAAATCCTTAGGGGTTTGTTGATGTGCCAACAGAGGCTCAACCTTCGGTGCTTGCATGGTTTTGACGCTGGATATAAAGCCTCGTGCATCGCATGATTTCGACGCATTGGTTTTTCAAAAGGAGAAGATTAGCCTCGCCGGACACGATCAGGGTTTGTTTCGCGACTCTTTGATTTCTTTCTCACTTTTCCATGTAACATGAATGTTGAACTTCTCTTGATTATTGTTTGGATTGATTGTGCACTAAATCGTGAGAGAAGGTATGAATTTGCTCTATTTCTTGCCAGATACTTCGAAGAGGATTAAGCATATTGGTATTATCGAGTGCAGATAATAGGTAATTAACGAATTCATATTCAAATAACGAGTATCGTATATCCTAGATTGAAATTGAGTTAAATGTTGTAACCATACATATATCCTACATTCATGAGAGTTAAAATTCGCATTGCTTGACATTCAAGCAACTTGCTCGACGTTCAAGCAACTTGCTCGACGTTCAAGCAACTTGCTCATGAGGTTGAAAAACAAAATTTCAATCTTTTTTTATCATTGCGAAACTCGTAACTCGTTTACGGTCTTCATGAGTTATGCCTTAGGATTTATTCGTGAAAACACACATGGGGTTTAGGATTAACTTCACTTGATGACACCAAAGTGTATGGTGTCCTTTAATGCTAGTCCACATGATTATCCCTTGATCATTTGTGAGAACCCTTTCTCCTTAAGCCCTCATTCTCCTTGGATGCTTGTTAGGTAATGGCAAGATGGAGGCTTCAAGTGTTTGGGTTAATTTTCTCAAGACTATGATGATGTCTAGAGGTTAGGTGTAGGGTGAAACAATGGGAACAAAAGGGATAATGATGAACTAGGGTTCTTGTTCAAAGAGAGAAGAGGAATATTATTGATTGATGAACAACACATACAAGGCGCCACTTTTCTAGTGATTATATTATGGTTAGAATCCTAATAGAATCACACTAGTTCAACCCATATCCATAAAAATTTGCTTAGTCTTTTAGGATATTGTGTTGACATGAATTTAGAGAGAGAATATCTTCAATTGAATTCAAAACACCAATGATCACTACTTAACACTTCATGAAATTCGAAATTCAAACATGATCCTATAATCATCTTGGACTTGTCATCCAATCAATAAGGATCTTGAACTCAAAATTTCACTCCAATGGATCATATCCATGTAGTTTGAATTTGAACATAGGATCTAGAAAATTCCCATATTAAATCGTCTATCACCATAATCTTATCCATTGGTTGTTACTTCAACAATCTTATTTGAATTCATAATTCAAATAAAAGAGTTGTTGGAAGAAGCTTTATCCAATCTCTATTGGATATAGTTTTGGATAATTCAAGATTATCTTTAACAACCTAATCTCTTGAATTTAAAATTTGAATTTAAATTTCAAACATAAATTTCAAACTCAAATTAAAAATCAATCTTATCCTAGCTCGTAATTTATATTTGAATTCAAAATTCAAATTCAAATTTCGAATTGTGCCAAAACTCATTTTGTCCAAGTCAACTCTTTGACTTACTAGGATTCGTGGCCTAAGACTCTATTGGGCCTTCTAACACATTTGGGCTATTAGTGGAGAAACTAATTTATCACTAAAAGCCCAAATGAGGCGCATGACTTAATTGGGCTTGGAGCCGAACTCCAACCCAATCACACCTATAGTCTTCAAAAAGCCCAATAACAATTATTAGCTCAAACTTGCTAGATATAGGCATTCAAGAACAACCTTTGTGTGTGAACCATTTGGCCCAATTAGTCACTGATATAAATAAACTTGGACCAATGAAATTCCTTTAACAGACCCAATTTATCTAATGACTACATAAGACACTAGTAATGCTCAGCGGCCCCAGAACTAATCGAGTTGATCAAGTGATCTACCTTTCTAATTTGGATACCGTGTCGACATCATCCCTCACATTGTCAATCACATTTAGTTGAGAGAAAGGATAGAGTATCATCTCTCTTGGTTGACTAAATATAGTTTTTCATAGAACTAGGAGTCTTCTACTATAAACTCCATGGCAGATTTATGACTCTTCATGATCCCTTACTGTGAACAGATTCTTGAGTTTAATAGAAGTCAACCAAGCCTACCGATTTTGTGAACGACTAATCCCTTGTAGGGGATTGTGAATCCTTTTGGCATGTCTATCTATACTCATGTATTCGAGTTATACCATTGGTATGTTATTGACAATTCATGTTATTGACAATTCTTCAAGATTAATTAAAGCTCAATCCATTGGTATGTTAATTCTTTTTCCTATTAAGAACCCTAATCCCTTAATGATCTAGCTTAGGGCAAGCATTAAGAACGAAGAATCAACAATCATAGGTTCCATAAGTCTATCCTTAGATCAAACAAAACTTAGAAATTAATCAAATCAGAGTTTAACACCAACATCCCTATTGTCATGCAAAACTCGTGTGTTCATCTAAGATTGGCCAGATCATAAATGAAACTAAGAATGAAAAATAGATTAATTGTATAGTTTAAAGATTGAATATCATATTATAAGAAAAGAGTAATAACATTAGGAATCTATTGGTTCCATTTAGCCCCAACTACAAAGAAACCTAGCCTGACAGAGTCAGGAGAATCAAGAAAATAGATAACAAAAAGAAAAACTCAAGTGTCGATCTCCACGGCGAAGCTTTGATCGATTGTTTGCCTTCTCCTCCAAGAATCGATCTTTCTCTCTCCTTATATCACAGAAAAACTGAATAATCTTTCCCTCATTCGTTGTATTTTTATGAAAAGATTCATGGGCTTTTTTTATGACTTTTCTCGCTGAAGCAAGCAACTAAGCAAGATGAATACTGAAAATAACGTTATGCTCGCTAGGTTTCTCAATGTAGCGAGCAACATAGTGAGGTAAATTGGCATGCTCGCTGGTTGGCTTGATGCAGCGAGCAAGCAAGTGAGGAAACATTTAAAATCAACATTCTTCTATGTTCAACTCGCTGAGTTTGCTTGTTGTAGCGAGCAACTCAGCGAAATTCAACGTGAAGTAATACTCCTTGACTTTTTCTTGCTTTGAGTCTTGACTTCCTCCAGCTTCCTTGATCTATCAATGCTCTGATATAGTGATATTAACCTAAAATCGGATACAATTTTCAGTCAATATCTTACCAAGCATGAAAACTAGCTAGGCAAATCTTTTACATCTAACAATATTTACCATTTTTTGACCATATTTTACATTATTTAACATACTTTTGGTGCTAAAGACATAATATAATTGACACTTAACATAGTTCCTTGCATATTGCAAGGAATCCAACCTTTCATTTAAGGACGAAGCACATAGGAACTCAATATTATTTTGTCAGAGAAGTAGAAGAGGAAAGGAGTGTGGATATGTAGTAAATACACACCAATGAAAACCTACCATATGTCATGACAAAACCAATCAATGCTAACAAGTTCATATGGTGTTGATCGTCTATGGTCTATCAGAAACGTAAGTAACATGGAACTAGCAAGAAAAGAATGATTTTGAAAGCTGAACAAAAGTTTCTTTAAGTGGGAGATTCACATAAACTATGACGTGTTTAAAGGCATTATTTGCTAAAAAAAACTAAATTATACTATTGATTTGGTGGCTACAAATTCTGACATGTGTTATTGTACTTATAACATAAAGCATCAAAGAGTGATAAAAAATTTGTAGCACCCTATGCCTATAAATAGGCTGCTTGCAAAATGGTTTTAGCATCCCACAACTCAAGAGGAAAAACATCAAGTGTTTTGAATGTTATTTTGAGTGAATGTGTGTTCTCCTAATATAAGAGAGATTGATATCATTCATTCCTTGTATTTAGAGAGGATGCAATTTCTTCCACTTAATGTAAATCTTATTTGATCTTGCCCGTGATTTTTCCCAATTAAGTTTTCCATGAAAATCTTATGTGTCACTTCAATTGGCATATTTGTTGATCTTGGTGGAATCAAGATAAATTTAATTACACCGTTGGTGTCTAGGAAAGTGATCAAAAGGCGTAACCATAAATTCAGTGGTTATTTAATTAGTCATAGTTCTGTAGCACGGAGAGACTCCCATGTGTTTACACTTACTTGACCAATTTTTGTGGTTAAAAGTGTCTAGAAATTATTATTTCTCTCAACTCTATTTTAGCTGCATGAAATATTACTTAACAACATAAATGTACTTTCCCTCCCCCTTTCTCTCTGTACACACACACACACACACAAAACATACGCACACAACTTGAAAAAAATACCCAAAGCCCTAGGGTTAGCCCAGTAGTGAGGGGTATGCATAGTTATGTAATAGGTTGTGTGTTCTGTTCCTTAATGTATCCAAAAAAAATTCTTCAAGAAAGAGCTAATTTTGCTTGAGCCTTTAATTTCTATCTTAAAATTCCTTCACATTACTACTTGCCTTTTAATAATAGATTTTGCATAAACAACAACTTTTCTTTTATTCTACGAGATCAATCTCATAATAAGAGCTATTTTAAATTCAACTATAATTTTGCATTAACCATAATATGCCAAGCTTAGTCCCACTTAAGATGAATTTGCTTTTGTCCCCTAAATTTTCGAGTTGCAATCTAATATGAATAGATAAGTTATGGGTCAAAGAAGATCTATCATTAAGTTTAATGTAATGATTTAATTGCTATTGCAATAGGAAACTAGTAATTAAACATAATATAAAGGACACTTAACCAGGTTAAACTCAAGTAATTTAATAAGAATCAAAATTGTCACCAAGTATGTGAATCAATTGGTAAGGAGTTATTTTAACCAGCGTTTTAAAACTCGGAATGGTCATCGACTTGGTCGAGGTACCGAGTCAGTGGTTCAATCGGGGTCAACCGTATTTTAAAATAATATATAATAAATATTAAATTATGAACATTATATCCAACAAATAAAAGTGGTCTAGCGTCTTCTGATTCTCAAACAAGGGTACCCAAGTTCAAATCTCGTTGTTTGCAAAATGTCTATATTTTACATAATTTAACAAAATACCGGTTGAACACTGGTTGAACCCGATTTTGGTCCGGTTCGAGTGCATAACCGATTTGATACCGAACTCGAACCAGTGAGGGTACCGAGTCACTGGCTAGTCAGAGTCGGGTTTTAAAACATTGGTTTTAACTTGGAGCCGAGTTTTAAAACATTAATTTTAGGGTTTTATAAGAGTTATGTTGTAGGAAAAGTGATTGTGTTATGTTATAGAGATTCGTTTTGCGTGTTGGAGTTTTTTTTTTGCTGCGGGCCCCAAAAAATGTTGTGTGTGTAGGAACTTTTTTTATGATCATATTAAATGATAGATGATAAACCCTAAATTTTAACTTAATTAGTAATCTCGAGTTTAGTGATCTCAAGTTCGAATATTGGATATGCAAATGTGCTCCAAACTTGGTAGGAAATGTTTTATTGCCCAAATTCATAATGGGTTTGATCGCTCACAAGATTAGTGAGGGTAGTGTGAAGCCCAGTTTCCTCCACATTTTTAAGATTGGTTTGTGGAGTTGTGCACAATCCTACCAAGTGAGTTGTGGTGCACAGAAGTTCAGACTATTAATACTTGGGCCACTTACTAACATAGAGCAAATGGATATACTTCTGAACCCAGGGAATAACTACTCTTATGTTACATCTGATAACTTTCTTTCATACACACTCTTCGATGTGCCACCTTTTTCTTTTTCTTTTCTTTTTAATTTTCAAATGGTGGAGCCCACAAATTTGTCTCTATGACATGAGATAACTTATCTCCTTTAACATGAGATTAATAAAACCCTGAAGAATATGGCTTGGTAGGACTACTGAGGCTGGGGCTATTGATGATTCTGGGGCTATTGAGGCTGTTATGGTCAACAATAACCAGGCAAGTTATCATCTGATTTGTGGCTTTTAATGTTCAACATGAGTTTTTACTTAGTTTTTTCTCTCTTTGAATTTGATGTAGTTCTACAAATGGTTTACAGATCTTGAATCTGCCATGAAATCATAGGTTAGTACTTAGTAATGTCTTGTAATGCCATTGCATTGCTTTACACTCTGTTTATTTTGATTGTGGAGTCTTAACTTATTCTCCAATTATAGACAGAGGAGAAATAACAACATTAGGTGAACACTTTAACAGAACGTATAGAAACATGTGATGATATTCTCCAACGGGTAATTTTGTATTTTGTTCTACCGGGTTAGTTGCAACTATATCTAGTTTGGTTACTATTCTTTTCTAATTCATTTTCCTATTTGAACTTCTTGATCTCATACTGGTTGACGACACCTTAGGCTTAATCAATGAACTACATTAAGATAAGTTGATTACAAAGTTATAAAAAAATACTTTCATGTTTATAGAATAATATAGAATTTGTTTTTTAGTTCAATATTATAATTATTCTTTTCTAGTTTGTGGCTTTGTTTCAGGAATTTTTAGGGAGAAGATATGGATAGCTCAAGTGTCAAAGAGCTTCATAAATTGGAAAGTATTTCGGTGCACCTGTCATCGATGCATCTTCCATTCAAAAAATGATACATGGATAATTTCTTTTATATATATCTAGTTTTGTTTATATCCTACTTTGGATATAATTGGAATTTGGAATAAGTTGATTACAAAGTTATAAAAAAATATACAATAAAACTTCATGTTTATCTATGAAGCACCGACACTTCAAAAATCCTGACGTGTCGTGTCCGACACTTCCCGACACTCTCGGACACTCCGACACTCCCTGACACTCCAACACGCATTATAGAAATTCAAAAAAAGGTTCAAATATTGATTTGTGTTGAGTTTTTAGTTCCAACTATTAGATTCGTTGGATTACGATTATCATTTTATTGAGTTTAATATAAATATTTGGGATATGCTATGTTTCTTTGCAAAATTTATGAATATTATAGGTTTAGATTCATTTTTTTGTTAAATTATTGAATATTAAATATAATATATACTACATAAATTAAAAATATTATTTAATATCAAAACGTGTCCTAACGTGTCAAAATCTAACATTTTTTAGAATTAATGCGTCGGAGTGTCGTGTCGTATCGTGTCACGTGTCCCGTGTCGGTATCGGTGCTACATAGATGTTTATAGAATAATATAGAAGAAAAAAATTAAAAAAGTTGATTACATTAAAAACTCCATGTTAGGTGTTCTTTCAATTGTACTTATTTTTGTTACAGAGGAGAATATTCTTTTTAAAAGTAAATGCAAGTTATAAAGTTCATGTATATTCAGTTTCTTATTTAACTATCTTCATAAATTCAAGAAAATAAAATTTACGTGCTCCTATGCTGTTGTTCGCGTGTTCATATTATTTGATTGAAACATTGCAAATGATTATTGATATGTCGAATTTATGAATATTGTGATTGATTGTTTGAGAGTTGCACAGGAGGGAAAGCTAGTTGAAGCCAAAAGAGGAGGCAGCTGGCCTAATACTTAACTGAATCTGCAAATTACAACCCCATCGTGCAAAACAGCAAAAGAATCCAAGGCTCCATTTGATTACTGTTTTCCATTTGATTACCGTTTTTAAAAACAATTTTTTAATTTTCAGAACAAAAAATAAAAAAACTCATTTGATAAGGCCTGTTTTGTAAAAAAAAAAATTAAAAAATTATAACTATTTTTTTATTTTAAGAATCAAATTTAGAAAACATGTCTGATTTGTTTTTGTTTTCTGTTTTAGTTTTTAACTTTCAAGACAAAAAAAAAAAAACACAGAAAACAACTATTTCCATGATTATTCTACAAAGCAGTTTTGAAAATAAAAAAAATCAAAACATGTCTATTTTTTTATTTTAAGAATCAAATTTAGAAAACATGTCTGACTTGTTTTTGTTTTCTGTTTTGGTTTTTAACTTTCAAGACAAAAAAAAAACACAGAAAACAATTATTTCCATGATTATTCTACAAAGCAGTTTTGAAAATAAAAAAATCAAAACACAATCAAATAGACCCTTAGTTTCTCATTCATATATAATTAAATTTCATGTCTACAGTGCTAGAGCTATTCTACTCTTTCATGCTACAATTCATTGCAATACTTGTTTTAAAATATCTTGTTTTAAATTACAAAGGAGTCCCCATTAAAATATACTCTTTAGAATTTTTGTTACAGGTGTTTCACTAATATCACTTTTATGTTTTAAATTATTCGTCATTTTTTCATTTGAATAACGTCATGTGGACTGGCCAACAAAGAAGTTGGCTAAACTCTAATAATAATAATATAATATCACTTATTTGTGTGATTGTTGAAACTCGTGCAGTTTGGATGATTCGGTAATGTAGGATTCAAGGGTTTTCCTATCTTTGATACTAAGTAAGCTCGTATAGGTACTCACTGTGGGAGATATATGTTTCAAGAATTCGGTGCATTCCTATATTTTTCGGATTGGTAAGTGTACTCTCTGCCAGAGTAATTCTTGCAATTTATTATGTATTCTTTTGTAAGATATGAGAATTGCAATTTTGTTGAGTTTTCCTCAATTGTTTGCTAATTAGCTTGAATTTGATTCATTGTCGGTATTACTAATTTATTGTATTAAGCATTTAGACATATTTACATTTCGTGAACGCAGTGGAGTAGCTTTCTTGGTGCTAACAGTTAGTGGTGAGTGATAAAATGTGTATTAAAGATGCACTATCCGAGAATGTATGCATGTGCATTTCAAACGGTATGACAAGTAAGTAAAACATGTAGCATTAAGCTAAAGAACCATTTCAATAGTTTAGCCTTTTATTCTATACATATTACCAACTTAATAGTTGATGTTCATGAAACTGTTGTTCTAGTACTACTGATGTTTTAAGTACCAACCGAATATAAACTCTACTTTTTTTAGTGAATCTTTCATTTCATATTCTACTAGTTCTTTGACTTGTTATTTTCCTGATCATATGATCTATTCAATACCGTGGAGATGTGGATGCATATGTGGGCCTTTTTTTTTAAATCTACCATTAAATTAGCCACGGTTATAAAGTGGCTAAACAAAACATTACCGTAGCTAATGAAATGTTACCACGCTGATATTATATGTAGCTAACTAAAGGAATGCACGTGGCTAAAATAATGCGACGCCACTATTAGCCACGTTTAAGAAAATTGTGGTTACATTGTTTAGCCACGTTTTTTGTTCCACTTAGCCACGTTTTCAACCGTAGCTAAATTACAGTTTTTTTGTAGTGGGGAGTTATAACATTCTTGTATTTTTCGGAAGAGAAACAAATAGATCGACATTGCATTCGACTTCGTGATTGAATTGTTGTTTAGTTTATAACTAGTTCTACCTAATTCTTAGAAAGAGTGTAAAATTTGAATTCTTTGACCTCGAAGTATATATTTTTATTGCTGCATTTTTTAGAGAAAAAAAGACAATGTAACTATAGTGATTTCAAAGAGTGTAAAAAAGACAATTGTGGGTGAAGACCACGTTAGATTAGAGATTTGAGTAAAATTGTTTGAGAGATTTGTGAGCAAAGATTTGAGCTTTGTATTTGAGAGATCTTTAGAGAGAGTTTGACTGAAACATCTTTAGGGTAGTTTGATCATCACCATTGTTGGAGAGGTTATGTTAACCACCATATTTATGAATTTTGATTCTTTGTATCTATTATGTTCATAGTGGACGTTTGATCTATAATAGGTCCCATGAGTTTTTTACCTCTTAATTGGAGGAGGTTTTCCCACATTAAAACGTGTTCTCCTTCTCTCTCCTGTTTGTGTTTTTTTCATTTTTCCGCTGTGATGCTCGACCTGATGAAGTTCATGTCGAGGTAAGATTGCCGCGATCCGAGATCCAGGATCTTGCTGACTGACTTTCGCAAAAAAAGGCCCTTGAGCCGAGTTGAGGAAAACGAGGAGTTCCCAACGTTAAGGAGACTTTAATTTCCTCGCTTTGGATACGCGCCACAGGTATTATGACTGCATTTTCTGCCTTCAGGAGTGTTATCTCATTGTTGTCTTCAATGAATTCGGCCACATTTGCTACTGTTGCAAAGCCTTGGGATACGACAACAACGGCTGGGCAAAAGCAAACTACAGAAATCCACGAAAATATTTTCAGCATTTCAAGAATAGTAAACCCATTTTTATCTTCGATTTTTGTGGCCGCTACTCCTCTAAAAAATGCTTCCAAGATATTACTTCATTGAAGATTGTTTCAAAGCATGATGGTTCTGGAGATTTTCATATCGCTTCCAAACCAAGTTCTAATGTAGAAGTTCTTGATATAGTCCCAGCTAGCAAGAAGTACGCCCAGTGTGATTTTTCTCCCCCTCATTTGGACCTTGAGGACAAGGTCAATTTTCAAGCTATATGTGAATTAATAGATTAATGGGATTAACGTAAGTCAGGTAGGGTGAATCATATGTGTATAGTTGTTGTGATGTAAATGTTATTATAATGTAAACAATATGTGTTAGTTTTGGAATAGTTAATTGTAAGATAGTTGTGTGATTAATGCCAGTCAGTTAGAAGGGTACTTGTTAGTGCAAGTCTGTTTGGAGAATGACTTGTGTTAGGTGAAGTACCAACTGACTACAAAAAGGGGAATAAGTCTTCTAATGATTCATCAGAAGAATAAAGAAGGGTTTTATAATTCTCATTTAACATGAGAATTCAAATTTTTTTACACACCCTCCGATTTCTGTGCTAACATGGGTCCTACATATAATTTTTTCTAACACATGGGTCCCACATGATTTTTATCTCTACAACATGAGAATTGCATTCTCATTTAACATGAGAAAATCAAACCCCAATAAAGAATAGTGTTAGTTCTAGCTAACATTGATAGTTTTTTTTTTTTTTTGTAGGTTACAGGGAATAGAACACACAACCACACACTCACACGCACTCTATTACACACACCCACACCACTAGGCTATATAGCCCTAGTAGATCATTGATCGTTTTTTCTCTCTGTCTCACATCATACATATGTATCAACACCACATACTTTATGCCATAGAGATAACAAGTCTCCTATATGAGACTTGTATTTCCCTTAATATAATATGGAAATAGATACTCTTATGTTTTATTTAACATGACAATGTTATATGGGAAAATCCTAATTATATAAAGATGAATTAATGGTAATGATTTTATAATTAATTATCTCAATATTTTATTTTTCTTTTTTCTTATCATCATTAATCTATTTTTGTATGGTATATGATTCTTCCACATTGTATGATCATGTTAAATAAGAAAGAGAATCCACTCCCGTATAATCTATCTTCCTATGTATTAAACAAAACTTGCCGAGTGTTGACTAAAAATAAAGATGGCTTTGGATCAAGTTGGTCCCTTGAAGCGTGAAATTCACAAATGCTAGATATTGGTTTCCATTGAAAATTGAGGGAATTAAGCAGGGTGCAAAGGTCAAGACATTTCTATTAGTAATAGTCTAAAGAATTACAGTCTTCAGAAACGTAGTCGCTTTGGCCGAGTGGTTAAGGCGTGTGCCTGCTAAGTACATGGGGTTTCCCCGCGAGAGTTCGAATCTCTCAGGCGACGTATGAAAATTTTTATATTTGCCTTCAATGCTTAAGTCATTTATTTTACTCCGTCATAGTCTCACAGATCTGAACCTGATTTTGAATTGGTTGAATTAAAAATTAGGCAAATTTAGATTGAAATAAAGCCCTATCAAACACCAAAGTACCGGGTATGGATTTCGATTACCGAGACTTAATGGTGATCGAGTAACTCATATTGTGTTACCAAGTACAATAGTAGTTATCTATATTGTAAGGTAAACAAACTTGTTACTTATACAAACTGAATAATTTAGCTTGTATTATATTTATCAATGTTGTTCAATTATTATATATTTGAGCTAGCTAAGACGATTAGAATTTTATATGCATTTTTATCTAACGTGTCCTCATATTATTTAATGAGTTTACTATATTATTTATTATTAAACTTATTTAGTAATATGTTCCAGGGAAATATTTTTCTCAAGTTACTTAAGAGAACAAAATTTTCCGGCACACTCAATCAATTATGGGACACACCAGGAGAGAGAAGAAAATAGCTCAATTACGGATGTGAGTGAGAAAATTTCTATCTTATGTAACTTGAGATAAATATTACCCTATATTTTAATAGGTTTATTGTTTCTCATGTTGTAGGAGATAAATTTATATCCCACATACATAAAAGTGTGTGGACCCATATTTTCTTTTCCTCTCTTCTTTTCATATAGTCCCACGTAGAGCTTACACACTTTTATTTGTGTATAAGAGATAAAATTATCTCCCAGGACATTAGAAATATTAAACCATATATTACTATATGAGGGATAGAAACAAAACAAATGTTTTCTACTTTGGAAAATGGACCAGGAAACCTGGAGTATAAGGTGTGCATCGAACGGTTCATAATCGGTTTTAACAAAAAATCGAACCGAATCGGTTTTAAATGGTTTGGTTTTCAAACCGAGGGGGGGATGAGGGATAGAAACAGAACAAATGTTTTCTACTTTGGAAAATGGACCAGGAAACCTGGAATATAGGGGTGTGCATCGAACGGTTCATAATCGGTTTTAACAAAAAATCGAACCGAATCGGTTTTAAATCGTTTGGTTTTCAAACCGAACCAATTTTTTTCTTTTAAAATCGGTTTTTAATTTTCTAAACCGGTTTCAAAATCGGTTTATAACTGGTTTTGATTCAAAAATGATTTTAAATCAAAATCGGTTATGAACCATAAATAGATTATCAAGTTCAAAACCGATTTTTTAATAAATTCAAATTCGATTTTTGATGGATTGTGCTATTTTTATATGTAGTCGTTTATTTCTCTCGATTATAAGTAATTGACCAACTATTTCTTGCAAGAATCTTCATTGTTTTGGAACTCTCAGGATGAAATGATTCTTATAGAAATTATTTCACGTTATTTTGATAGTGATTCGTAGAAGAACAGTTGAATTATTTTAAAATTATAAAAAA
The DNA here is from genome assembly GCA_032173675.1 of Gastrolobium villosum. NCBI lineage: Eukaryota > Viridiplantae > Streptophyta > Magnoliopsida > Fabales > Fabaceae > Gastrolobium > Gastrolobium villosum. The sequence goes on from JAVKPL010007027.1 coordinate 55,488, forward strand.
AATTGCTCTTCATTCTCTCAAGATTTATGTTACTAAGAGTTTAATTTGAACTGGTGGAGGAAGATATGGGTGGGTGTTCAAAATATCCAAAAGAACTAAACCAATCCATAATCAAACTGCTCCACATTTTAAAAATCGATTTCATATGAAAGTGTATTTTATTTTTATAAATTGGTTATTTACCAAAGTTTTGTGCAAATAAGATATAGGATTTATATACACAAAATAAAAAGAAAAATGGCTAAGAGAGTATGTCGTTTAAGTAACCTTAGTCTTGAGTTTTAAAACATAATTAGATGGTCCTTATATAATTAGGCTACATACTAGTTTATTTGCAGGAATCGTATCTGAGTACCGCGTTTAAAATTATTAAAATTACAATAGGGTCTTCATATTCATGCACATAGATCAATCTACGTTTACCGGTAAGAATTGGGAAGTTAAATTTTATTGTATTAATGGTCAACACCTTAATGGGATGAAGTATTAAAAGGTTGTCACTAAAGTATTTATGAAGGATATTTTACTGGTATATGTGAGAGATAGCTGCAGAATTTTATTATTTTTCAGATTAAAATTATGAAAAAGTATTTATCTTTTTAAATGACACAACTTATATCCGTTCATTCTCACAAAGAAGTAGGACCCACACCTTTATTTTTTTGTCAACTCTCTCTCCTCCTTTATCTATCTCTTTCTCTCTCTTAAAATCACACAATTTTACATCCTTTGAAATGACACACACTTTTCCCTTAAAAGTTATATTGTATTTTGAATGATGTTCATTAGATATACAAAATAACCAAAAAATTGAACGAAACCATGAACCGAACCGAACCGCCCTTAAAATAACCTGTTTCTAAAAATCAATTCATGAACCAAACCGATTTTTAAAGAACCAATTCATGAACCAAATCAATTTTTAGAACCAATTTAAGAACCGAACCATTTTGAACCAAATCGAACCGTTTCCGAACTAAACCATATTGATTTTTATAACTTTATTTTTTAAAGTTTAAATTTTTTTCTTTTCAAAAAATAGGATCGACACGAACCAGTTCCGAACCGAACCAGTTTTGAACCGAACCTAATCATTTTCGAACCGAAACATTTAAACTAATTTGGTTCGATTTTTCAAAAAATTTAGTTTGATTCGACCCTTCACATCCCTAATGTTCATGATGAATCATAGTGGACAATTAGTTGTAATTAAAGCCCATTCCTGTTCAGATTGTGAGGTACATGATACTAGATGTGTTGCCTTGAAGATCGAATCACGAATAGTATGGGTGTGATTGAGCAACTCTATCTGTTAATTTTTTTCCCTGTACTGCTTTGGGTAAGGCTTATGTAGCCTTGAATTATTCTTTTTTAGATTTGAAATAGATAATGGAAAACATTCCTATAAGATTCCCTGATATGAATTACGATCTGAATGAGGTGTTATTTTATTTAATTGAGTATAGTTATGTTAATTGTGTTGAAATTTTGATTCATGCCCTGTTATGTGTGCAACCATGGCTGCCCAGCCATTGCATGTCTTCTAATCGAGTTTGTCCTTGAATGGAATGATGATTAATGTGTGATTTGTACTTACATAGTTCATTTTTTGTTCCATTAGAAAATTTCCATGGCTAAGTTTGAAAATTTATGTATATGAATGATATGTGGTGTTTAGTGATGAGAGTTTTAGTATGTGTCTTTTTTTTAGATTGTTGTGAAGTATGTGGTTGTTGCCCCTATCGGTAATTGATATTCTTGAAATACATATGCAATTGTTTTGTTATTGCGTGAATATGTTTAAGAAGGGTGATATGAAGTGGAAGATTGCATTTAGTCTGTGAAATTATTTAAACGCGAAGAAATCATAAAAAAAATCTTATGCGGCACTTTTTCAATCAGGTAGAATGGTCGAATTTTGAGAACAAAATTCATATTAGTTGGGGAGGATGTGATATCCTTATACCTGGAAAACTTAATTGAGCATGGGAATATTTAACTTGGTAGATACTTAGTACAACACCCCAATGCGTATGATGTCAATTCATGAAAGTAAAATAAATTTATAAAATTTATGCTTGGAGCGGCTTTAAATTTTTTAAAACCAATAGGGGGTTGTTTTTCTTATTTGCATAAGCTCAAGGGTTGTTTCATAATATTGAGTTTGGGACAGATTTACAAATTCAAGGAAGTTAAGGGGTTGAGGTGCAATTTTTCAATTTTCGAGGAATCATGACTTAACTTATTATGTCAATAAATTCAGACCACATGACTTATGATCAACGGATGCATGTGGTGGACATCACCTAGTTAAAAAACTGAGTGAATCTTGTGATAGTGGAACAACTCACCTACCCTCTGACTTCTTCCAAAATTTCACCAATCGAGAGGGAGAGTATGCTCTATGTCTTCTCCATTCTCGCTTTTGAACTTAGAGGAAAAAAAATCCTATAGCCCTATATCCAGAATTTCTTTGTGAACCGTTATCTCTCCACATCTCCTTTATAGCTACACCTTTATCCTAGGATATCACTTTCACCAATTTTCAATCTTCTGTTGTATAAAACCAAGAGGAAAAGAAGGGGGAAACATTTTAGATACTTAAAATTACAAGGAATGGAGAATTGGCACGTAAGTTTGGGACTTTCTCTTGCTTGCTACCTCTCGAGACATGATTTTATGGGCTGTCACGCAAAGGTGCTTTTATTTATACACTGTTTTATCAGAGCCCGTGCATGTGACTTCTGATGCTCGATAGGAAGAGGGGAGAACACATATGAGTTAGAAGAAGCAATGGCTGCATGTCCATGAAAATGGATGATTCAACAAGTGATTCTAAGGAGGAGAAAATAACTTGAAAATGAGCAGCAAGAAGGCCAAAGGTATAGCTATTGAAGATGCTTTCATGGATGAAGCCATGTTGAAAAATGGTGTGGAGGTTGATGCTAATCAAAATGCTGTGGTTGAGAAACAGCGAGTGAATATTCCAGAATCAAAGTCAATAATGGTCACTTCCTACCTTAACTCTCTTCTTAACTTAAATGGAGGGGTTTTAGATGTAGCTAGTGAGGATTAAGGTTAATTTAACCATGCCAGACATCGCTCCCATAAAGCACCAAGTAGTCCCTTTAGACCAACAAGGCTTAAAAACTCATCTTTATTGATATTCCACACTAAACACCTACACTTTTTATTTACTCGAGGAATTCTATATTTTCTCTATGGTCCTCATTTTCCATTATGTTATAGATCTCTTCATTAACTACGTGTGGGTTCAAACCGCGCTCAATTTGGAGCACCGAAGCTCAAGTTATGAATTCTTGAAAAAAAAGGTGCTAAATTTCGTAGGATCTGGTATCAGAGCAGGGCCTCTCTTCCAAGACTTCGGGATCTTGATGCCTTACAATTTTTCAGTCCAAATTTTCTTAGGATTTTGGTGACCTCTAAAGTTAAAGGGTTCACTCCCCTAACTATTCAAGAAATCAAATGGAGGTGTTTAACAATAGTTAAGTACTCTCAAAATACAGATTATACAAGTTGAAGAACTATGGGTATGTGACTTCTGATGCTCGATAGGAAGAGGGGAGAACACAAATGAGTTAGAAGAAGCAATGGCTGCATGTCCATGAAAATGGATGATCCAACAAGTGATTCTAAGGAGGAGAAAATAACTTGAAAAGGAGCAGCGAGAAGGCCAAAGGTATAGCTATTGAAGATGCTTTCATGGATGAAGCCATGTTGCAAAATGGTGTGGAGGTTGATGCTAATCAAAATGCTGTGGTTGAGAAACAACGAGTGAATATTCCAGAATCAGAGTCAATAATGGTCACTTCCTACCTTAACTCTCTTCTTAACTTAAATGAAGGGGGTTTAGATGTAGCTAGTGAGGATTAAGGTTAATTTAACCATTCCAGACATCGCTCCCATAAAGCACCAAGTAGTCCCTTTAGACCAACAAGGCTTAAAAACTCATCTTTATTGATATTCCACACTAAACACCTACACTTTTTATTTACTCGAGGAATTCTATATTTTCTCTATGGTCCTCATTTTCCATTATGTTATAGGTCTCTTCATTAACTACGCGTGGGTTCAAACCGCGCTCAATTTGGAGCACCGAAGCTCAAGTTATGAATTTTTGAAAAAAAAAGGTGCTAAATTTCGTAGGATCTAGTATCAGAGCAGGGCCTCTCTTCCAAGACTTCGGGCTCTTGATGCCTTACAATTTTTCACTCCAAATTTTCTTAGGATTTTGGTGACCTCTAAAGTTAAAGGGTTCACTCCCCTAACTATTCAAGAAATCAAATGGAGGTGTTTAACAATAGTTAAGTACTCTCAAAGTACATATTATACAAGTTGAAGAACTATGAGTATTGACACTATCACAAGAATAAAGCTCAAAGAGTATTTATAATCAAGAAGACAAGAATAAAGCAAGTAATATGATTAAAATGAAGAATAATGATCAAGAAAAAGTGTCTAATCAATGGAACAATGGTTCCTATTTATAGAGGGCCCCATGGGTGTTTTTCCATTCATTTTCGCAAACTAGCCGTTTTATGGCCGTTATTTTTGTCTTCTGCACAATGGGTAATCGATTACCATGAGGTGGCTAATCGATTACCATTGCTTGGGTAATCGATTACCAACCTGTTAAAAGGTTGGATTTCGTCCCAAAATAATTTTCTCATGATCTAAATCAGTTTCAAATACTTTTGATCATTTGATAAACATTTAAAAATAGATTTTCATACTATGAATGAATTTAAATGTTAAGCGATGATTTAATGCATGTGTTTGAAAAATGTTTTGAGCTTTGTTCACAGAAGAAATCAATTTTCCTTTCAAATAATCCTAAGTCCTAAGATATATTACTCTGAGGTTGCTTGGACTTAGAGTCTTCTCTTGAAGCTTGAGTCTTGATATACTTTAAACTTCTTTTTGATTGTTGCAGTTTGAAGCTTTCTTTCCATGCTTGTTTGTTATCATCAAAATTATTAAACCTTCATATTCTCTACATTGAATGCATTGGTTCCACATTATTGTCAAGTTTAGAATTGCTGATAGGGTTTTCCAGGTTGCATATGAAGGCTTGCACCTAGTTTGTTTTTCCTGTGGGCAATATGGCCACCACCAGGAGCAGTGCCCTCATTCGGTTATTACCAGTCACATGGTAAGAGAGAGCCCATCTTGAGATGCTTAGGAAAACAATGAAATGATGTTGAACAAAATTATTATTGAGCATGAGAAAGCAAGAGATGCATGGATGCCAGTCCAAAAGCATCCTAATAGTAAAAAGCCATAAGAAAAATCGGATTCTCCCTCTTTAGGAGTAAATGGGAAGCTAAAAAGACCTAACCCCAAACAATCTTCACAAAGGGTAAGGAGATCAAGATTTGAAGTAATAGGGGATGTTTGTGCAAAGGGCAATTTGGTAGATCAGTCTGCTTTATGCACTCAGGGAAAGGAGCCGTTTGCTATCCACAATGAAGACACAAGGAAGGAGCAGAATAGGGGTTCTCAAACTAATCCTAAAAGTGAGGTTATTCAAGTCAAACCCAAAGTAAAGCCCAATAAGCAAGACAAAGGCCAACCTCCTAAATTCAAACCTAGGACCAGCATTGGAAGTCTTAAAAATAGACATTTACTTAAATTAGGATAAACCAGTTCATCCATATCTGGTAAAAGTTTAGCTGAAGGCACTCTAGAACAAATTCCCAAAGATAGCAATTAACCAATGGATCAAGAAGGAAAGAATAAATGCACCAAAGAGAATCCACCTGATGTCTTAAAGGCCTTGAAGCAAGCGCAACAAACAGTAAATGCATCAAACCCGTTAGAAGAGATAGGAGTGTAGAAACATCACCAGTTCATTCTTGCCAAATTGAATTAGAATGAATCCCAAAAATCTGAACCAGTGACATTCATCTATGGTAGTATTAGGAGATAGGAGTGTAGAAAACTTTGGAACTATCTCACCAGGTTGAGTGCTGACATTTCTAAACCTTGGTGTATTATAGAAGACTTCAAAGCCTACCTAAGTCCTGGTGAAAAGAAAGTGAGGATCTTTCCTGCAGAGGTAGCATGCAAGACTTTGATGAGTGCCCCCAAACTTGCTCTCTCTCTGACATATGTTGGAAAGGTCTAGCCTTTACTTGGAAGAAAGGGGATTTGCTTGAAAGAATTGATAGGGTATGTGCTAGCGAAGAGTGGAAGTTGTGCTTCCCCAATAGATCTACCACCTATATACCTTTTTTCTCCTTAGATCATAAACCCGTTCTCCTTTGGGATGGGAAACCTCCCAGAGTTAGTATAGGGGACAAACCTTTTAAATTCTTGGTTGTTTAACTCACTAATAAGGATTTTGATAATATAGTGGGCAGCACATGGAGTAACACTATTCATTGGAAGGAACTCATCTACCTTTTTTTCCCTTGGATCATAGACTCATTTTCCTTTGGAATGGGCAACCTCCCAAAGTTATTATAGGGGATAAATAATGCTGAAGCAGTAACCAATTGGCTAAACAGGGAGAAAGACTGAAAACAAGCATTGCGAAAAAATACTATTTCTCTTTTCTTAATTTTATTTAACCAAATAACAATAGGGTTCTCCAAGCCTTAAATAGGAAAATAAAATAAATTGAAAATAAAATCAAACAGAATCAAGAGGAATCATGCGCAATCAAAGGAGATTAAGTCTACAATAAAAGGAAAATAAAACATAACTAAAGTTGCTTTAATACACTATTCAAGCACCTTGACAATGTTACTCAAGTTGCTTCAATATCAGTGCCAATTCCTCCCTCACTAGTTTATTTCCTTAGAGTTTTATCTTATTCATTCTTATGTCTAACTTCCAAAAACTCATTTAAAATTCAAAAAATTTAAAACAACTTTGTGTTAGTCTTCATTCCAAAAACGGTTTTGAGCATGATTAAGTCTACAATAAAAGAAGAATAAAACATAACTCAAGACATTACAAATTGATCCAAGAAACAGAAAATGAAATTGCAAGAGGAAAACAAAGGTTTCTGTATAAAATTTCGGGGAAAGAAGATGATGAGTAGTAATGAAGGACCCCTCTTTTTTTAAACTTTCCTTCTTTTATATCAGCTCAAAACCTTTAAGACAACTCTTTTAATCTCGCCTCCTTATTCAATCGTCCATAATTTTTCTTCTCTTTTAAATTTCATTCAATGGTCATTGCATTTCCAGCTTAGAAATCACCTTGCATATCGAGAAGAAAATTGCGTGTGATGCCTTATGTTTTCATCCTTTTTTACAAGGGTATTTTTTGTGTGAAGGCTGCCTTGTTTTCAGAACTTTTAGGGGACGTTTGGTTGAGGAAAAAAAATTTGAATACCATGGAAATATAATTACTAGGGATATGGTGGGAAAGTAAGTTTGGTAAGAAAATTGAAAAAATATTGTTTGGTTGGCCAAGATTTTACCGAAAAAATTGGATAAAATTTTGTAAGTCTATGTTTGGTTGAAGGTTAAATATTGATGGGAAAATGAGTTGTAATTAGCAAAACAACCCTTTTGAAATTTTTGAATTTGATTTACCCTTTACCCAAAAACGTCCGTGAGTCTGGGTTGGATATTTACCCTTTACCCAAAAATAATTTTTTTCTTTGTCTTAATGAATTTCTTCTTTTATCCAATAAATAAATTAAAACCTTATCCACTGGGAGTGTCTTCTTATCATCATCCATTTCATCAAGATTGTTGCCTAATAGTAAAGTCATACAATTCCTCTCAAGATGGAGCTTGTCAATAAGACCGGCTACTGGGTTTCCAGCTTTCTTTTCTTCCTTTACCATCCTAGCAAGGTCATCTCAGTTCGTACCATTTGCAAGAGCTACACGAATAGCTAATATAGCACTATCCATATCTTTTAAGTTGTATTCTATTAATTCTGCCATTTTAACACAGAGAGCGGTTTCTATCCTCAAACTATGCACTCGATTTTCCTACAATACATAAATGAGGTACACTTGCATTCTCCGATTGTTCCTCTTGTGTGCAACTACGAATATTGAAGATGAGCTGTAAATTTGCAAGTAGGTTTGGTAGGAGATTACAAGGGTATGTTTGTCAACAAATTGTTGCTTTTTATTCCATTTAGCCAGACAACTCGAAATACCACATGCCAAGTGGTATTGTGTGCCAGTGTATTTCATTCAATATTACACGCAAACATCGATTGCTGGGGGAATAAAATTGGTGGGAAAATATTGCAATCTCTTATACCAAACATGGTATAACTAGATTCCCAATCTCAAATGCCTATCTATCTCCTAAGATACCTCCTAGCAAACACTACCTTAGGGTTGCAAAAGGATATTGTCTTTTCCAATTTGTATCCATTTATGTCCTTGTTTTTCTATTTTTGTTTTTTGGAGATATTTCAATCACTTTATTGTTTCAGGATTAAGGTTTTAAACCTCTCCTAAAGATGGTATTAGGGAGGATCAAACACATGCTTTCACTTCACTTGCACAGTTCCTTGGCGCCAACTGAGCTACCATCATTTGTGCAAAGATGATATTAGGGTGGATCGAACACATGCTTTCACACTCACCTGCTCAGTGTCCTAACGCCAACTGTGCTACCATCATTTGCTTGTTTTTCTAATTTTAAGAGTAAATACATTTTTGGGTCCTCAACAAAAAATACGACATTCATTTTAATCCCTTAGAGGGAAAAAGTCAACTTGTCGTCACTTTGAAATTTCAATTCTTTGAAATTGTGGTCCCTCACAAACTCAAAGAATATCCACGTTAGTCCATTAAAAAGACTAACATGGATATTTTTTTCTAAGAAATTAAAATAGATTCCCTATTTTTTATTGAGGACTCGAAAGGGTATTTACTCTAATTTTAATAAACCCTTCTTGCCCCGGCTTTTTTTGTCATCTTGTCTTCTCTACATTTTGGCTTGCTTTTTGTCTAGATTTTTAGTTTCTTCCCCTTTTTCCGTTGGGCTGTTTCGGGTAAGGCTTTGCTACATCTCAATTCTTCTTCGTGTCTTTCGCTATCAGCATAAAACTATACAAGTCATCTGACCACTTTGTAGCCCACTACGAATTAAACTGCAACTTGCTATTTTTTCTCAAGCTTCAGCCCAACCAAAATATAAAAGTATCAACATGCTCCCGCCCTAAGTAAGCAAACGTGGTATTTGCCCCTTAAACATCATTAAATTAAGCTAAATTACACCAACAAATTAACCCAAATAGATTTTTAAATTGAGATCTATCAATAGAAAGATAAATTAAACTTCCTTAAGATATCTCTTTGTATGTACTAATATGAAACACGAAGAAGAATGATGTTTTGGGATAGAAACCTCAACGTCCTTATTAGCCTTAGCTGCCCTGATTTTTTCTATGTAACACCATGTTTGCAACCGATTTATTAACTTATAGGGATTTAAGTTTCTCCTTTAACATAAGAATAGAATCATTCCTACAGTAACATCGAATCCCGTGCCAAATCTTTATACTTTTATATTTTTTTCAAAATAGGTGGGACCCATCAATTATGTTTTACTCAGATGAGATATCAATTCTGCTTTAAAAGGAGAAATGTTTAACCCTAACTTATAATATGGTAATAAAAGCACTATATACTTAATTAAAGTAGCGAAAAACTTAACATAAAGTATCACAATAATTCTATGTAACTATGTGTCTTAACTTTTACATTCAGGGCGCATGTTTGGTGCATAATATAGGGTAAGGCCTGATAGTATAATACCTGATAGTATAAGACCTGATTAAATTTTAATACTATCGAGTGTTTGGTGTGATATTGTATAAGATAATATCCTGCAATATTTTAAAAATAATTTATTAAAAAATTTATTTTAATATATAAATATTGAAATGATATATTAGTTCTTAGGAATTGTACTTATAAGCAATATTAATACATCAATCCCTTATCAGGCCTAATTCACCACTCCTATGCCTGATTAAGTTATACATCATTTTGATGTATAAAGGGATCCTGCTGTATAAACTTATACTATACAATAGTCACACCAAACAACTTAAAATATCATAACGTATAGTATAAACTTATACTATCAGACCTTATACATCACACCAAACAGACCCTTAGGGTAATCCATCTAGTTACCAGTCCCATCCAATTTGTAAAAAATACCAAAAAATGGGGTATCGGTCATCTCGCCCATCACCACCCATTTTACCAACAAATGAAGCTTGATGTCCATCCACCCATACTTCTCCACCCTTTTCAGCAAGACTTTGACCATCCTCTTCTTATTGTCAGTAAAAAGGGAGTCTGGGGTATGATATTTATTGATTTTCTATTGGTAATGAGACTTCATCCCCTTCTCTCTGCTTAGGGAAAATGACCTTATTCCCAAAGCCATCCCCAGGATAGCAATAATCTTAAAAAACTCCATATTAACATTCTAGCGTGAATCAATAATATAAGTGCTAAAGAGGATCCGAGTTGGAGAGCATCTTCACACCAGGTACGATGGTAGTTCAAAATGAAATTACAAATTATATATTTTGGGGATTACATGATTATAATATCTTTTTAGAAAACATGTCAGCTGATGTATTATGATTCTATCGGTGGAATGTACATAGAACAGTAGTATTGTAGATTTAATCCATAGGCTTAGCCCTGTACAAGGAAGTGACGACACTGAAAAAATTAAAGAAAATGAATTGTAAATAAGCCAAGTCAAAATGGCTGCACACTAATTCAAAGGCATAGAGAAAATCCCGTTGAATAATAAACTTGATCTATTAGTCTTAGTTGTTAAATGGCCTGATATTTAGAAATATCCGAGAGATGTTTAGCCAAATTCTAGAATAATCCAATCTAGATTTCTCCTTAGAAATATCTAGATAATAGTTGTACATAGAAACCACCATAATTAATGTCTACACTAGGAGATTGTAGTGAATTCTAGATAATAATTTGTAACCCTTAAATAAAATTGTGTTTGCAAAATCCTAGCCACTGATTAAGGAGGTGTCACTAATATAAACATGTGTGTTCTCCTCCATTTTGTATCAAGCCAAAAACAAATAGTTGATTAGCAATAAAAAGTAGCCTCTTCCTCCCAAATTCTTGCTAGCCTTTTCCCTTTCTCAAATATCCTCCTTCCTACAAACCCTTAGGGTTGGGATGCACTTCACTTAGAGGAAGAGAAGGAAATTTCAGCATTGTAATTTGGAATTTTGATAGCAGGAGTTGAACATCAAGGTGCAAAAATAAGGTCTTGTACATAAAGAAATAATAAGGCAAAGAATTCTTTGGATGAGATGAACAAACAAAGGAGAAAAGGGGAATACCTTTTGTAGGAATCAAACTAAGAACTTGCAACATAAATAATGCAGCAATGACGTTGAACCAGAAAGAAATCGCAGAAGAATCTTCAAACCGAGAAATAAAGCTCAAGAGTAATGGGATGAATTTGGAGAGACTTGTGTGAGGAAGAAAATGGCACAAAAGGGTTATAAGAACACAAACACAATGGAAAAGTCAAGGGCGATGTAAATTTACAGGGGACAATAAAATTGATGTAACCATCACCAACCCATATCACGAGGGCATGAAATACAAAGATTATTACACGATGGGCAAGGTATGAAAGCCTATGCAGAGCTGGCACTTGACATAGTGCAATTGTTAAAAGAAACAAAAGTGTCAAAAGAACCATCTACCTTGAACCTACCAATAACCATGAAGATAGGATAGACTGAGTTACAACAAACATGGATGGCCAGCGGCTCCAAGCAACAAATGAGTTCTTACACACCCAAGGATACATTAGGACATGCTAACCTACTTGACTGACTTGGACGATAATTGTTGAGATATTCAAGTGTGATGAGTTTCACATTAGTTGGTAATGAGCTAAGTGAAGAGTATATAAGTGGATGGACCTATGAACCCATTGCCTTAAGGATTTCGGTTGATATGTGGTGTCGGACCCACTTGGATATTTGATCCACTTAGCTTATTGGTAGTGGTCCCCCGCCACAGGCTTCCCCCTGGACTCGCTTGACTCTGGTATCAGAGCCAGGTTGGGCTCGAGCTAGCCTGGTGATTGGCTAGGACATTGGTCGGTAATAGGCTAACTGAAGAGTATATAAGTGGAAGACCCATGAACCCAATGCCTTAAGGTTTTGAGTTGAGATGTGGTGTCGGACCCGCTTGGTGTATTTGATACACTTAGCTCATTGGTGGTAGCCCCCCGCCACGGGCTTCCCCCTGGACCCACGTGGGACCCAAACTCTTATTCCCAACTACTTAGTTTCCTAGCACCAACTTAACTACCATCATTTGGTAGAATCAAATATATTTCTTATAAGTCTAAAACGAATTAAGGATCGAGTTTCATGTGTAGATATCATCTTAATAAAAAGAAGTTTAAAGAAAATGTGTTACTTATTTTGAAAGATAATAACTCTTATTTTTTAAAGGAAAAAATATTTGTCATTTTAAAGAATGATCCTTCTAGTTAAAATTAATATTTTTAATTTAAAAAATCAACTTTCTCCCCTCATTATTTTCATCGTGTGTCTTTTTCTTTCATTTTAAAGAATACAATTCTCTGTTCTTCAAAAGAACAAATACCAAACCCTTTTCTAAAATAAGTAAACGAATAAGTAATTTTACATTTTAATGATTGGTAGTATAAGTATTTCTTAAACATTAAATTCAAATGTAATTTTTTTTTTGAACATTCCTTTAGAAAAACATAAAATAAGTTTTTTTTTCCCAACAAGAGATAACTTGAGGGTTGACAAGGTTTTCTCGCACTACGAATGTACTTCACTAGAAATTGTGTATCTACGAGTTGATCCAAGTTTGGCTCATTTGGTGGATCTTCAATGTCTTGAGGATCCACATATTATGTGCCAACAACTCCTTGATATTGTTCTTTTATATATGATATTAATATTTCTACTAGTTTCACTTATATTTTATCATATTGATTTTCAATTATGGTTCTTATGTTTGTTCATCTAGATGTATATTTTTTTCCCTCTTTGAACAATCCAAGGAACAAAGAATGAAGCTTACAGAGATTCTGAAAATTGTTGAACTAAGATAGGTCTTATTAAGAATAATCTTACTCATAGGCTTATAATTTTTAGTATAGTCCTCCTATAAGAAAGTCACGTGAGTGCTCACTAAGACCTTCTTATCACTTGGACTAAGAAGATCCAACCCCAGGTAAAATGTGCACTTTCATATAACATCTCATCTTTATTTGACATCTCTTGTAAGACGTGTGTCATAACACCCTAAATCTGAATATGGTTTAAACTGGGCTTGCACTCTTTCCGTAGTTCTATAGGAGGCTTTGTAATAGACTTTGATGGAACTAAGTTAAGAAGGTGCATTTCCTCCTCCTAGGCATATTTATTATAAATTTTTAATTTTAATAAAAACTAATAAAATGTGAATTAAGAAACGAAGATTTGAAAGTCTCTAAAGTAGAAAAACATGTGCTAGTTGTAAGTTATAAAGTCCAAAGCCGACGAAGGATCGCGTATATGGCACTGCCTCTTCTAGATGACTGAAGAACTCGAGTACAACACACAAAAGTTTTACAAACTTAACACATCACTTTCTTTAAAAAAAATTGAAATTGATTTCGCAACTCGATTCAGATTTGATGTCTGTTGATCAAATTGGATCAACGGAAGTGACTTAAGACCTAGTACACTTGTATACTTATGAATCATCATTGTCTCACAACCATAAAAGGTCATACCTTTCGAACGACAGATTTACGAGAAACCCCTTTTGTATCAGTGTGATGGTCCTTCTCGCCTCTACTGCCATGATATCTCCTATTACAGGAAGTTGATGACTAAATTGAGGATATATATATATATATATATATATAAGGCTTATCGTTTCTCAAGCTGCTTAAGATAATTTTATCTCCGGCTACTAAATCATAATCGTACAAAGATAGATCAATGGTGATAAAGGAAGAGAGAGAAAAAGGAAATCATAACCATTAAAAGGTGAATCAATTAATATAAGGAAATAAATAAATAAAGCGACGTAGTTTTGGGATGGCCGAAGATAAACTTATCTCAAGTTGTTTGAGAAATATTTGTGTGTGTGTGTGCGGACTTTGGTAAAAGAGCATAAACCAATGTCTTCCAAACATGCTTGTTAAGTATCAACTTTTAATCGTGGAATTTAAATAACCACTTTTAACTAGGAGTGACAAAATGTGTGTGCGTGGAAGGGGGGATTCGTGTTTTGTCAATGTTTGTCACCGGTCAAACTATCGAACCCTGAACACGACACATTTTTGTTTGCGGGTCAAAAATTGAAACCTGGATATGATCTGCTTTGGGTTGCGGGTCACACAGTTGACCCATAAAAATTGAAAAATTGATTTTTTTTTTTTAAAAATAATAGAAAAAGTCAATAAATTACGTGAGTTAACTTGCGACCCGCAACGAATAATGTCAAAATCACCAAAATTTCAACAAACAAAAAATACGTTCTTTTAACAAAAAAAAATTGCGGGTTGACATACTGGTCAACCCATGACACCGACACCATATTAATTTGTGCTATTCATCCAAACCTGTTCATAATCTATTTTATCCCATGAGTCAACAAAACGTGTTGGGGGTCAACCCTCTATTCATTAAATGCTTTGTCACCCCCTACTTTTAACCGCCGTTACCGACACTTATTGAATACTAATACATTGTTTTAATATTAGGATACAACATGCTTATATTTAAACATGCATAATATTAACAAAATTTAACTTACATACACACACTGATTATATCATTAAGGGTGTCAAAATGGGTTGACACGACACGAATTTGACACGACACGAATACATTAACACGAACACGACACAGATTTTTATTCGTGTCAAAATCTTCAACACTGATACGACACGAATTTTTGCGGGTTGACACGACACGACACGAATAACACGCAAAATAGAGGTCAAAACGATAATTGACATTTTTTTAAAAAATCGATTGAAATTAAAAAAAAATAATAATAAAAAATTAAAAATAAAATAATTAAAAAAAATACGGGTCAACACGAATACGAATACATCAACACGAACACGACACGAATTTTTTTACGGGTCAACCCGAACATGAATTTTCGTGTTGTGTCACGGCTCGACCCGCGTGTCAAAACCTATATTGACACCCCTATTTATCACATAGATAGATATGAGAGATAATCTGTATTTAAAAGTGACGTGTATCTAATATTTTTGTTAGTTTCATATTAAATTCAACCGTAGAGTGTGATATATATTGTTGATTGTTTTTTTAAAAAGATATTGTGTTTATTGGATAAAATACAGCAAATTTTATTTAAAATAATAGAATGAGAAGATGTTTAAATAAAAAAACTTCAAAAAAATATATTATGCATACAACTATTAAATCTCATTGATATTATGTGAATTTTTTTTTTTGGTAAACGATATTATGTGAATTATTAATATTAGTTTATATTATTTTAACTTCTTATATATTTTATTTTTTTAATAAAAAAAAGAAAGACCTTGTATATATACAATTAGATTTTTTGTTAATGATAATTCATTTATATCTCTTCTAAAAAGATACGAATGTAATTTCAAATGTATTTTTAATAGTTTTTTTAGTAGTTAAACGTATTTTTAAACTACCAAAAAATCATATGTTAATTTCTCACTAATAAAATGACAACTCAAATATTTATAATATCATAATTAAATTATTAAAAATATTCTTATAACCTTCTAAAAATAACAATTTTATGATTAAATGAGAATATAAAGCTTTATTTCATAACAATAGTAGGAAGTTAAAAGTTTTTAACAAAGTCTTTAAATTCCATTATTTTAACGCGTGAATGTACTCCCATACTTATTGTGAATGATCAATTAATAAAAACTTAAAAGTCACTAAATCTATTACATTAAAACAAAAGTGTTTTTCTTATTAAATGACTATAAGGTATATTTTTACTACTAAAATTTTCTACTACCAACTCTCTACCTATCTAATCAATATTAGTAAGTTAGTAGTAGAAAAAATTGGTAGTAAGGATCAATATTTTCTCTTTTTTCAAATTTTTTTTTAACATTCTTTCTCTTTGATTCAATAATGATTAGATAGGTAGTAAGTTAATAGTAGAAAAAATTGGTAGTAGGAATATCCTCCCTCATTAAATGAAAAACTTATGTCATTTTACATTCACAAAGAAGTGGAACCCGCATCTTTATGCCTTTTTTGTCCACTTTCACCTATAATATATCTCTTTCTCTTACTTAAAATGATACAATTTTATGTCTTTTAAAATAACACGCAATTTTTTCGAAAAAAAAAAAAAAAAACACAAACTAAGAACAAACATTTCTCAAATCTCAATGCAAATACAATTGTCCATCTACATCCACGGTTGGCAAGTACCGTACGTACTCAGCGTAAAGACAATTTTGCATCTCTCTCAAAATAATAAACACAATGTCGTCACTATTGCATGTGATTACCAAATATGATCACATTCTCATATTTGTCGTATTTGCGTTTTTTAGCGGAGTTAACTCTGGAACCGTGTTACTGTTACGACTTACGAGGGAAACAAACCATGTTAAAAATTGAGATAAAAACGACTTCAATGAAATTCAATTTCTGGATGAAACAGTCCCCAAAAGAGTTGTAATTTGAAGGTATTGTGTTTGTTTTTTATTGACAAAATTATAAGTATTAATTTTGGATAGACGTACACATTTGCCCGGTTCACGAAGAGGTTTGATTTCTCTTAACTTATTTTAGGTGCTTACCCAGTAACATTCCTTATTATAGGACTCGTTGGATAATGATGAAACAATGAAAAAATCCAAAAAATTAACTATTCATGTTCATTTGAATCCCATAATATTATGAAGAATGTTATTAAACCCGACCCGATTATTGACCCGGTTGAGGTGCTGAGTCACTAATTCAACTAGTGGGTTATTGATTCAACCGCATGACCCGGTAAGTATATGTAAATCTATAATTTATATTAAAAAATTATAAATATACTTAAATACCTGTAAAAAATTATACAATTTCAAATATTTTAATATGAAATTAATAAATTATACATCATTATCCAACAAAAGATCAATCAAATATTTAATATTTGTGATACTGGTATTTCAGGTTTAGTAGACGACATCTCTAACTATGCATCAAATTAAAATTCCATGCATAATGCATAACCAAGATAATATTAGTGTCGTAGGTACATAATCTATGTAAGGTAATAAGCTACAGTCACTCAAATATTTCAAAAGAAAATAAATTATTTGTGTGTGAGAGTGAAAAAAAGAAAGGCATCAATTGACGAGAATACACAATATTTTTTTTTTACGAACCGAGCCGGGTCACCGGTTGAACCGACTAGGTCACTGATTTTTACAAAAATTGGTCGGGGTCGTACCAGGTCATACCGGTTCTATAATATGCCAGTCCAATATGAAAATTGGATTGGTTACATAACCGGTTCACTGATTTTTGGGTCGACCCGAGCGAGCCGGTGCGGTTGATCCGATTTTTATTAAATTGTTACTGGGTATAGTCTTTCTCCCATGAAAAAAAGATAACTTTGAGTCTATTTTTCACTTTTTTAGGATAACAATTACTTTTAAACTAGAGTTAAAAAAAAACCTTAAAAATAAAGTTAAAAGAGTTGTTTGGTGATTATATAAAATTTTTATAAAAGTTTTGAAGAGGGGGACATCGAATGATTTGTAATTAGACCGACACTATTTTTGCACTCACATAAAAATTGATCAGGTCATCAGAAAAAAATAAAAAATAAGGTGGATCCTCTTTCATATCCAAAAGAAATAAGGGGACGTTTGGTAGAGGAGAATTTTTTTCTCTCTAGGAATCACGATTCTCAGGAATATGGAGGGAAAATATATTTCCCGCGAATGTGACCAAAAAGTTATTTGGTATGTCAAAATATTACCGGGATTATTTACTTAAGTTTACTAAGTCTATGATTAGTTGATTGTCAAATATTATTGCGAATGTGAGGCAATTTACCAAAATAACCTCACACAGTGCATCCAAGAATTCACGGCAATCCTCAGCCTCTAATACTCCTATGCATCCCAGACCATAAAATAACTGAATTTGCAAGATTCAAGAACTTGGGAATCCAGGAATCAATTCAGCTAGTCCATTTTCTAATCTAAATGTCGTAACAATTAAGAGTGTTTGTGGTTTGGATTGGATCCGTTTTGGAAGTAAAAATCATACGATCCAATCCCTTCGATTTGATCATACAATCATCTATTTGGTTTGGATTTTTTTTCTAATCTGATCCGATCCAATCCAATTTTTTTCAATTTGGATGGGATCGGTTTTTGATTTTTTTAAAATTCTAAAATTTGTTTCATGATTATTGTGCAGAGAACATTTTTTTTTTTGAAATACAAAAACATCATTAAATGACAATATATATTTTTTTGGGCAATGAGATATGAAGCTCTACACAGATAAAGTTTTGTTGATGATATGTGACTAGGTTTTTTCTTGAGTTTAATTGACAGGTTAATGAATCTTGGGTTTAGAAATATTTAGGTTATGATTGGGGAAAGACCCAAGTAGATAGTGGAAAATTAGTATATTGGATCGGTTTGGATTAGATCAGTTTTCATCAACCAATCTGAAAACTGATCCAATACAATTAAAATTTGTTGTTTTTTTTGGGTTTTCGATTTTTTGGTTTTCGGTTTATTCGGTTATCGGTTTCTCGGTTCGGTTACCACGGTTTGAATCGGTTGATGAACACCCCTAGTAACAATGGACCGAATTTGTGACTTTAGCTAACCTTGGAAAGTAATAGCAAACAAAAGCGAGCAAATTTCCAGGAAAAAAAGTAATTAAAAAAAGAAGGAAACAAAAGGCAGAGAGAGAGTGAAGGAAGAGAGACAAGGTGGTACGAATGCTGGGAGGGAGCTGAGGAAGATCCTCCTTCAATGGCAGTGACGCCGCCGAAGAGGATCAAGCGGGAACCATATGACTTGGTGGTAGTGATCGCGGTGAGCATGCGACCATAGCGAGAACCAGGAGCATCTTCGTCGGTGTCCCCATAGGTTTCTAAGAGTTCCATAGGTGGAAGGAGGTGCAGCCAGGGCTTCAACCCTATCGAAAATCTCCCCTCGCAATTATCACAAAATTTGATAATTTAAACAACAACCCTTTTTCAATGAATAGGGACGAAGAGAGCAAGGGTATTTTTGTCAGAAAAATAAGGAATTTCTTCTCACAGGGCAGGAATCCAAGAATACCCCTCCTTGGTTGTATTCTGGATAGTATTTTGATTTAGAAAATACACACTAAAAAGAAATCCTAGAAAAATCACTTTCCCATGAAAATTTTCCAAAATTTTCCATAGCGAGAACAATGAGCATCTTCGTCGGTATCCCAGAAGGTTTCTAAGAGGTCCATAGGTGGAAGCCGGTGCAGCCAGGGCTTCGACACTATCGAAAATCTCCCCTCGCAATTATAACAAAATTTGATGATTTAAACAACAACCCTCTTTTAATGAATAGAGACGAATAGAGCAAGGGTATTTTTGTCAGAAAAATAGGAATTTTTTTTCTCACAGGACAGGAATCCAAGAATACCACCTCCTTGGTTGTATTCTGGATAGTATTTTGATTTAGAAAATACACACTAAAACCAAATTCTAGAAAAAACACTTTCTTGTTAAATCTTTCCAAAATGGGCTACCAAACATGGACTTCCTAGAATCCCATCCGTACTTTCCTAGGTTTTCAAAAATAATTCCTCTACTAAACACCCCATAAGGGTAATATATCTCTCCTTTTACAAGAGAAGCAAAAGTAATATAGTAGACACAAGTTTTTGGTGGAGCCCATAGCTAATAAAGAGAAAAATGGATTACATGTTTATCAATGAATTACATGTTTATCAATGTAGACACAAGTTTACACGAGATAATATTACCCAAGATTTAATCCTATAAACTTTTTAGGATATAATACTTCTCATATTATAATAGATAAATTTATTTTTTATATACATATACGAGATCCATATAAAAAAAAGTGAAAATAAGAAAATATAAGGTGTAGGAAATTAAACCCAATATTTTATCTAGTGTTTTAAAACCCCATCCTGCCCCCCGGTTGACCCGGGTCAATACTGACCCCTCTCCTCTGAGGGTTGGGGTCACAAGTTGGACCCTATATGCATATCGATCCATCCGACCCCCAAAACTCGATCGGGTTTCAGTGACTCCCGGGTCAAAGGGGGTCACATCATGTTTTTTTTAAGTTCTATGAAACAACATCGTTTTATTTAAAAAATAAAATAAAAATGCTTGCAAACTTAAATCTAATCGTTCTCTTCTCTCCCAGTGACCTAGACGTCTTCAATCTTCACCTTCCTGTCGTAAATCTTCTAGAAAAGGTAAGAATTTTACCCATTCAAGTGAAATCCTTACGGTCGTCGGTAAAAAACAAAAACTCATTCTTATTTCTTTAAATTTCCCTTTATCAGGGACCTTCTCAAAAGAGGCACAATCGGGTCAGCGTGGTGACCCCATTAGAATATGAGTTTTGTACTTTGTTATCTTGATACTTTAATTAGGTTGTGTAATATTATTGACTTGTGGTGGTAATTGGTGAATTATGTTAAATATATTTTGAATCTTTTGATGATTGGTGATTTATTTTTTAATATTTACATATAAGATATATATATATTTATATTTTTTTAATATATAAAATCGTATCGTATCAGCATAATAATCCTGTGCCCCCCGATTAAACCCTTGATCCCGTTACCTTTCACCTCGGCCCGGAGGCCAGTTTTTAAACACTGATTTTAATTCAATCCGCACAATTTATTTTCTTTTTGGCAACGTAGCCAAAAACTTGTTGTGAAATCGGCAAGTGTACCGATCGTTCCAAGTAATAAAGTGATAAGTGAAATATCGTTCCCTCGAGGATTAATGCACCAAATATTAAGTTGGAAAAGAAAATTTGTTTTAGAATAACTCTGGTTTATGAAAAATGAGAACAATTTAAGAAAATGTAAATAATTCAAAAACTCTTGAGAAATTCAAGAACAAAAATTTAAACGATGAAAAAATAATTGAAAAAATATTGCGGTAAGAGAAACAAACACCTTTACGATCCCTACCTTGTAATCTGAATCAACGTTTACATTAAATTTACCAATTGATCAAACGATTCACCATCTTTTAATTGATTAGTTAAGCCCTAATTCCTTAGTGACTTTAACTTTATTAACCCTATTAGAATTCTAATCCCTTAGAAATCTCTTTTTAGGTTAATTTTTATTTTTTTTTGAAACATAGGGAAAATAGGAACTACATATTATAGATACGAGGGCTAGTAATGCCCATGGAGTCTCTAGCTAATAAAACATGACATGCTAGTGGTGGTTCAACAAACAAATGAGCATCCCAATCTTGGAAGTGGTGGCTGTAAGACGCCAGCCAGTCTGCCACTGCATTCCCTTCTCGGAAAGAATGGGTGATGATCGTATTCCAATCTTCCTGAAGAAGATGACAGATCCTGTTAACAATTGAATAGAGGGGGTGGTTTTGTTGGCAACCTATGTTGATAAGAGTGACAGCTACCAAGGAGTCACCCTCTATGCAAACATTATTGAACCCCAGTCTTTTAGCATGCTGGATTCCTTCTAGGAAGGCTCTAAGTTCAGCCGTTAGAGAGTTTCCATGACCCAGCCTCCCACAAAAACCTAGTATCCACTTGCCCGTGTCGTCTCTGATGACTCCACCATAGCTGGAACTCTTCCCTTCCTGGACAGAGGAACCATCCACATTTACTTTAGTCCAACCACTGCTCGGGTGCTGCCAGCAAATCCGGTGCTCCATCCTATTCGCCTTGGCTAACTCATTTGAGCTAAGGAGACTTTGAGTTGTGAGAAAGTGATAGACATGATTATGGATCTCAAAAGAAAGTTGCCTCAAATGCAAAGTTTTTTGATCGAAGATGAGTGTATTCCTTGCTTTCCAGATGTGCCAGCAACTGACTCCAAAGAAGATATGCCAGTAGTGAGATTTGTTTGTAATCTTGAGATTTTCATCAAACCAGATTTGGACGGGCTGGCTGAAGAAAGAGTTTGCCGCTGGTATGCCCATACTATACCAAATAACTTTACTGGAGTCGCAATCCCTCAGGAGGTGAAGCACTGTTTCTTCTTGCATGTGACATCTAGGGCACATTGCTGAGGTGGTGAGTTTACGTTGTAGTCGTCTAGCATTTGTTAACAGGATTTCGCTCTTTGCTTGCCAGAGGAAGAATTGTATGCGAAGGGGTCCATTCCAACTCCAAAGCGCATTCCAGTTGATGCCATCATATCCTTGGATTTCCTGTGTGATTAACCTGTAAGCTGATTTGATGCTGAAACTGAAGTCATCGGCATGGGTCCAAATAGGCCTGTCTCCCCCATTTAAGTGGGAGGGAGGGAGGACATTGGCTATCTTGTCACAGAATTCTGAGGGGATAAGGTCCTTGAAGTAGTTCCAATTCCAATGACCATCATCTGTAACAAATTTATCAACCGACCATGTTTGCATGTTGTTAGGAACTTCTGTCGTAACCTGTGCCAGCAGTGGACCAGCATTTGGGACCCAGTTATTGGCCCAGAAGTTGGTGTTCTTCCCTTCGCCCACATGTATGCGAGTGCCATCTATAATTGGTTGCCACCATTTGAGAATCCCCTTCCAAAGAGGAGAGGCTGACTTGCTACTAGTCAGTTTCGGTATTGTTTCATCTCCCACCCTATACTTGTTTTTTAAAACTCTCACCCAAAGTGCATCCGGTTTGGTGATTAACCCATGCCCAAGCTTCATTATGGAAGCCTGATTCACTTGTCTGACACGTCTGATGCCTAGGCCACCCGACTTTTTGTCTCTGCAAATATTGGCCCAAGCTGTTCCATGAATCCTACGAGCCTCAAGATTTGATCCCCAGACAAAGTCCCTTAATCTCATTTCAATTCCGTCGCAGGCCTTTGCTGGGAGTATGCAAGTTTGCATAGTGTATGAGGGAAGGGAGGACAAAACAGAATTTACCAGTGTTGTTCTACCCGCCAAGGATAGAGTTGCTCTTTGCCATGTGCTGAGTCTAGCATCCATACTTTTAAGGATAAAGTTGAATTTCTCTGCTGAAACTCTATCATGCATGATTGGGATCCCCAAATATTTTCCCAAGTCATTTGTTCTGGCGAAACCCATCTCCTTGGAAATGTGTTCTGCCCTTGAATGATGGATGTTTTGTGAGAAGAAAACCTTGGTCTTTTCATGATTAATTTTCTGACCAGAAGCCATACAAAAGCAATCCAGCACCTGCGAGATAGTTTGTGCTTGTTCAATAGAGGCCTCAGTAAACAGTAGCATATCATCTGCAAAGAACAAATGTGATATCGGTGGTCCCCCTTTTCTAAGGGTTATGGGTTTCCACTCTTTCTTCACCACCTTATCATTTATAAGATGAGCCAATTTCTCAATACAGAGAACAAACAAGTATGGGGATAGTGGATCACCTTGTCTTATACCCCTTGAAGATTTGAATTCCCTTGTTTGGTAGCCATTCCAAAGGACATTCATAGTAGCGGAGGATACACATTCCATAATGAGTTGAACCATTTGTGTAGGGAGCCGAGCATCTATTAAAGTTTGCTCCAGAAAAACCCAATCAATCCTGTCATAGGCTTTCTCAAGGTCCACCTTGATGGCCATCCACCCCTTTGCTCCTTTCTTCCTCCTCATAGTGTGAATAATTTCTTGAGCTATGACTATGTTGTCCGAACTTTGCCTACCACGGATGAAACTGCATTGGTTAGGGATGACAATGTTATTCATGTGAGGCCTTAGACGTTGAGCCATCAGCTTTGTGACTACCTTGTAGATGACATTGCATAAACTAATTGGTCTCAATTGATGGATGGATGTTAGGTTATCAACCTTAGGGACAAGGCAGAGAAGAGTATGGTTAACCTCTTTGATTTTGGTGGGATTACTGAACACCTCCTTCACAAAGGCACAAACACTATTCTTAATAACTTCCCATTGAGATTGGAAGAAAATTGCGTGCAGACCATCCATCCCAGGTGCTTTATACGGTTGCATGTTGAACACTGTTTCTCTGATTTCCAAATCGGAAGGTCTCCTGTGAAGAACCTCAAAAGATTTTGAAGTGATCCTGGGAAAACAGCCCGAAATCGGATAGAGGGAGGGGGAACTCCCAGCTGAATACAGGTCCTCAAAAAACACCACTTCCATTTCCTTCACCTCCTCTGGTTCAGCATGCCAGGCTCCGTGATCATCTTGCACCATGTGAATTTTATTTTGCCTCCTTCTGACATTTGTTGCTGTATGGTAGAAACGGTTATTCCCATCCCCAAAGAGTAACCAATTACATCTAGCCCGCTGAAAGAGATTCAGCTCTTCTTGGGCATAAATGGTTTGAAGTTCACTCCAAAGCTGACCTTTAAGCCTTTCGAGGTTGTGATCAGCCGAAACACCCAGCTTCCTATCTATCCCCATCAGTCTCGCATGCAAAGAATGCTTCCTCCGGAGGTGCTCCTTGAAAACTGAACAGTGCTAAGTTGTTGCTTCACTTTCAAACTTTCGTGTAGCTTGTAACCAATCTGAATTACCATCCCAACTCTCTTTGACTATTACTTTGAACTCTTGTCTCGTTAGCCAAGAAGCAAGGAAACGAAAAGGTTTCAATTCTCTTCGACCCAAGTTTGGCTCCCCATCTCTCAAAAGCAGCGGACGATGGTCCGAGTTGAAGAAAGGAAGGTGAAAGACATATCTT
This sequence comes from Gastrolobium villosum, assembly GCA_032173675.1. NCBI lineage: Eukaryota > Viridiplantae > Streptophyta > Magnoliopsida > Fabales > Fabaceae > Gastrolobium > Gastrolobium villosum. The sequence goes on from JAVKPL010007027.1 coordinate 80,393, forward strand.
TGAGGGAAGGCTAGCATTCCTTCAACATTCGATACTGCCCTATCCAGACGTTTGAAAAGATTACCACATCTCCAAGTGAAAGGTGGGCCTGAGTGGCCAAGATCCTCGAGGTTGCAGTTGTTAAGGCAGGTGGTAAATTCTGTTATGCTTCCTTGACAAAGAGGTTTCCCTCATTTTTTCTCATTCGGATGGCTGATTGAGTTGAAATCACCTAGTAGTAACCAAGGTGTGGGACCCCCTTGGCTTAACCTATGAATATCAGACCAGAGAATTCTACGTTCCACTCTGCGGGGACTAGCGTAAATAAGGGCGATATTTTCTTCTTTCCCCGTCTGCTTCCACCGGATACTAGCATGCATGTATTGATGCTTAGCTTCCTGAACAGCTACCTCCACGTCAGATTTGTTCCACAGAAGCCAAAGGCCCCCAGAGAAACCTATGGGGTCATGTTTGTGGAAACCATCAAACCCCATTTGCTTAATCTTTCTAGTGGCTTTGGACCCACTAATCCTAGTTTCCAGCAAAGCTAAAACTTTTATGTCATACTTCCTTACAATATCTCTAATGAGACAGGTCAAACCCTCTTTGTTAGCTCCGCGACAATTCCAAGAGCAGACCGACATATAGACTTGTATGGATAGTAGTAAAGGCATAAAGCCCTGACCTCAAAGGTCACAGTAGGAGCGAGCACCTCCCAACAGTTGTAGGGTCCTGTCAAGAGTTGCCTCATTTTCTTCTGCTGTATGATACTTCATCGTTTCCAGTATCTCCCTTTCTGCTTCCATTCTACTTTTGTGAATTTTCGCAGCCTGAATATGGTCAGGTGGAAAGTTGGTATCAGAAGATATAGGCTTTTCCTTCCCCTCGGTTCCATGCATGCGTTGGGGCACTGCAACTTTTTTCCTTGGGGACAATACTTCATTATCAATTCTCTTCCCTCCAGGTGTACTCCCCTGATTAGCTGGGATTGCATGCTTAAGGGTGGGTCCCACCTGTGGGCCCCTTCCTTTTGTTTCCTTCTTTTCATTTTCTTTCCTCTTCCTATCTTCTTCTGACACCCCCTTTCGTAAAAAAGTACCTGTGTTATTTGCTGCAGGCACTTTTAAGGAAGTATGTTCCTCGATCTGTATAAATGAGGAAATCCCCTTCGCTGCATCTGTTCCCTTTGCTTCTATCTGGCAAGCTTTTTGGTTCAGGGCCGCAGTTGCAGGCTTAGGCACAGACAAAGGAACCGCAGGTTGGGCTGCGTTCCGTTGACCTTGGTTCCTTGGATTTTTTGTCTGGTACGACGTCCCTCCTCCCTGGTTCACCGGAAAACCTTTTGGCCGTCGTCCTCTGTTTTGTCTTTGAACCACCATCCAGGCACCAAAGGCATCATCACCATCCTTCACCTTCTCTTTCATACGTCCTTCTGCATTGTTTCGGCCCTCCTGTTGTTGTGTTGATACTGGTTGCTGAGGATTCACAGCATCTCTCAGCCCCCCATTACTACAGATATCCTTTCGATGCCCATATTGCCCGCATGCAAAGCAGACCATGTGTAATCCCTCATAGCCCACCTGGTACACCTTCCCTGTGAATTGGAATTTTGACAGCAGGCTCTTTCGTAGGTCTATCTCAACACAGTGACGCGCGACCCTTGCTCTATCTGTTACCTCTCCTTGACCTCCCTTCACCTTCTTTAGAGAATTTTTGTCTATCTTCAACGTCCTTCCAAAAATACCTCCTATCTTCCATAGATGGTTCACAGAATATAATTCCATAGGTAGACCAGGGATTCTTAACCAAACCGCAAGCTTTTTGAAGGATTCATCATAAGGGTCAAATAATGGCCTCCAGCGTTGCACCACCACATAGTGATCAGCCACTATCCACGGACCTTCTTGGAGCACATGGAAATAATCTTTTTCGTCATTAAATCTAAGGAGAATGTAGCCATTGTCAAGGTCAATACGTTCAAAGTTCCCAACCAATCCCCACATCTTTTGTAATCTTGTCATCATATAGCTTGTGTTGAGACGTTTCCCCATCAGCTTAATAATGAGTGCGTTCTCCCATTGTTTACAGTCTTGTTTGTATTGCGTTTTTGAGACCTTGTATGCCGGGCATAGCGGGTCGTCTGAGTCCTGCTCCAGTAAATCCTCCAGCATTTGTAGCTCTTCCTCCTCTGACCTTTTTTGTAAATTTCTCCAGTCGTCCTCTTCATTTCCCGATCCTCCTTCACCATTTAAGACAAGTAACTTGTCCTTGTACGAGACAAGTTTCCTGTCGTGTGTGAATGTTGGCTTAGGATTTACACCCGAGAGAGTATTTTCTCCCATCATCTCTACCTGAGTTTCTTCCACAATGGTATTTACACCATTTACTTGTTGTTCTTCTCCTCCCTTTGGTGTAGCAGAGGATATAAACTCTTCGCCAGTTGGCTTTAAAGCCTCAGAAGGACCCGAGCTGACCTCAATGCTGTCATTCTCTAGGTCTGTCTCCTTCACCAGATTTCTGCCATTCTCTAGCTGTGTCTCCTTCACCAGATTGTTGCCATTTTCCAACTGTGCCTCCTTCACCAGATTGTTGTTTACATATCCCCATTTGTCACCCTTGGAAGTATTTTTGTCACCGGACCCTTGACTAACCCCAGACCTGTCTCTGTCCTTCTCCACCCTTTTCTTTGTTCGCGTTTTCATCCTCCCCTAATCACTCAGGTTAAACTTTTGAATCAGTGAATCTTGCACGTTTGTTGTTCATATAGCCTATCCATAGTTTATACATGAACATTTTTTTTCCTTTTTGTCAAGAATTAAAATCCCAATATTCCTATTGCGAACCCTAACCATCGCAATCCCATTAGAGTGATCAGATCTAAAAAAAAATTAAGAGATGAAGAATAAAGGAAAATAAATTTAATTGTGATGAAAATAAAAAATTAATCAAAATAAATTCAAGAAAGAGAGCTCCAGAGAGTCTTGTTCTTCTTTTTCTTTCTTTTGTTTTTAGTTTATGTTATATTTTTGTAGATCGGTCATGACAATGGTCCGGTAGATCAAGCGAAGATTAAAATGTTGTGTAAGAGGGGGAGGGGAGGTAAGAGAAAAAGAAACGGCTTGGTTTTAACCGTACCATGAGAAGAAAAAAACCCATTACCATTCGAATTACCAAATACTCATCATAGGTGTGTCTCTCCCTCTCTACCAAATATATATAACAATTACACCACACACACACATACACACACAAACGCAGTCGCACATAACACCAAATCTCATCTTCTTCGTCATCATCATCATCAACAAGAACCATAACCCACTCTTTCTCTCTCTAAATCTTTTCCTATTCTCTCTCTCCTTCGATCTATGAATTATTTCAGATTTCAATAATTTATTGCTGGTTAACTAGTTTTGGATTCTGATTCATATAGATAAATTTCAATCAGATTGGATCGTTATAGAAACGAATGGGAGCATTTTTGGATGAATCTTGCAGAGTCTGAAATAAAATGCCAGGATTAGCGCAATTCAGTAATGGTTCATCGACATCGCCCGCGAGGTACTCTCTCTCCGCCAATGGATTCTGGTCGAAGAATCGTGACGACGTTAGCTACAATCAGCTGCACAAGGTGCTCGATCCAATTTAATTTAATTTTATTTTTATTTTTGTAAGAATCGTTTTTATTAGTTCTCAGATTTATTTATTTATCGTTTGAGGTGATTGTAGATCACTGTTTTTGTATTGGTTTCTGTGTTGTTAATGATGGGTTGTTTGACTTTGTATCGGATCTTGCAGTTGTAACAATTCAATCATTGATTTTGTTTTTGAGGGTTTAGGATGTATCATTGCTAGATTCGATTATTTCCCCCCTTTTTTGATTAGGCTGTTTGTGTTTGACGAATGGAAATTCACTTTACTCCTAATATTAGTGTCAGTGCCTGGGAAAAACTATAAACAAATTGATGTTATATGTGAATTTCTAGTATTATAAGGTGTTTATTTCAATAGCCCATTGAGTAATATACTAATATGTACTATAAAAAAGGGCAACTTGGTGCTATAAAGGTCCAAGTGTGCATGGTTTAGAGAAGGGCTATAGTAGGTAGCCTTATGTTGCATTTGAAAGAAGTTGATTACATGCATTGGACCTTGATCTCCGGGTCACATCGTAAAAACACTAACCGTTGTGCCAAGGCTGCTCTTCATACTAATATGTACTATATATATATTTTTACAAGCATTGCCTTTCTGTTGGTTGAGTTTCCTGATACGTTTTTAGCTGAGGCAATGACTTATCAATGATTGTAAGCAACTGACAAAATCGTGGGAACAAAGGTTGCAGAAAAAGGAAGGAGTATCCATTGGAATTGATATTAAGTCACATAAATAGAATTTTGGTCTTAGGATGTGTTGTGCATATTACCATTTTTTTTGGGATAAAATCACAATTTGTAATGTGCTTAACGTGTTGCTTGTTGTGTGTCTTGCTTTCTTGTGATATAGTTCTGGAGTGAGTTGTCGCCACAAGCTCGGCAGGAACTCTTGAGGATAGATAAGCAAACCCTTTTTGAGCAAGCACGAAAAAATATGTACTGCTCTAGGTGCAATGGGTTACTTCTGGAAGGCTTTTTGCAGATTGTTATGTATGGGAAATCTTTGCAGCAAGAGGGAGCGAGTGTTCACTTTACTTGCAGCAGACCTGGAGGTTTGAAAAATCAGAATAACAGTGGATCATCCATTTTCAATGGGATCCAGGACGAAATTGAAGATCCTTCTGTTCATCCTTGGGGAGGTTTGACCACAACGCGTGAAGGTTCACTGACACTAATGGACTGCTACTTGTATTCAAAGTCTCTGAAAGGACTCCAAATTGTAAGTCCAGCGCATTTGTATGAGTTCTCATGCAGCCCTTTTCCTTGTTTGGTTGCTTAACTTTTTCTCATATCAGGTATTTGATGGGGCACATGCAAGGGAGCGGGAAAGAGAACTGCTTTACCCTGATGCTTGTGGTGGGGGAGGCCGTGGTTGGATAAGCCAAGGAATCGTGAGTTATGGCAGAGGGCATGGGACAAGGGAAACCTGTGCCCTACACACTGCCAGACTGTCATGTGATACACTGGTGGATTTTTGGTCAGCACTGGGAGAGGAGACAAGGCAATCTCTTCTAAGGATGAAAGAAGAAGATTTTATTGAGAGACTCATGTACAGGTGTCTATCTATTTTTACATGCCTCAGACTGTTTTAGCCTTAGATAGGTGACAGCTTGTTATCAGTGGAATAATAATATAAGTTCTTCTACTAGAAGCAGTAAAACAGTTAAAACTGATATACAAGGGATGAGAATTTGAGACATGCACCTGAAGGGTTTAAATGTCCTGAATGTGGCATCTTCATCAGATCAAATATTTTTTGTAACCCTAAAAATTTGGAAAAAGAAAGAAAAAGTAGGTTTATCCTGTTTGATATTCTTACCATTCATATGGAAGTAATTTGTAATGGATTAACTATTTGCCAGATTATAGGACAATTGAGCTGTTGGCTTGTTGTTAAAAAGTTGAATGGGGAAACTCTATCGTAGACATGGGAGTTATAAATTTGATTATCAGCATACATCAAATGCAGTAAATGAAGAGTAAAACCTGCCGCATTAATGGAGCTTATCTCAGTTACATAATCAGGCAGATGAATGGGACCTATTTTTATGATTCACAGGCTTTTATGATTTAAGATGAGTCCCTAGACTTTGTCAAGGTTAGACTGTAATGGGTAGAGCTGCTTATTAACATTGGTCAGTGATGCAAGGTCTTCGGTTCTTCTTTGCTGAATATGCCTATATTCTGCCAGCTTTCATTTGTTGTGGAGCCCACCAATCAAGGGGGCAGCCAAGGGCTGGATCTATATTTGCATTCCTTGCCAGAGCCTGTCTGCTTTTGAAGGTTTTGTCCTGAATCTTGCTTAGGATAGTTTAGATATTGCACAATGAAATCATGTCCCGAAATCATTTTAGTCCATGCTAGAATTATGGGTATGACAACAAGACCTGGAGATGCAGAATGATTTTGACTGTTTATAGGACAGCCTTCATTTGCCATGATGGAAGGTATGGTCAATTGGACACTAGGCACTTTTTGGACTGTATAAATGGGTAACTGGATAAGAAATGTGACTTTGTTGAAGACTGTTATCAGTGTAGAAAACTATTAAGGAAAATCTTGTGAATTAAGGAAGCACCGACCTTAAAATGAAAGGGGATTAATTGGGGATTGATTCTTTGGAATTGAATGATGCTTGATTGTATTTAGTATAAATTGACAAGTAAGCTTGGGGAAAATTACACAAAGTGCATCATCTTACAGCCTTTCTGCATTGTCTCTCTTTCTCTATCTAACTCTCTCATTCTTCCAAATCCTTATTTTCTCTAAGTTTTCAACATGGTATCAAAGTGTCTTATGACCAGTAGGTCTGGATAATCTTACAGCCTTTCTACATTGTATCACTTTCTCCGTCTTACTCTCTCTCTTCCAAATCGTTATGTTCTCTATCTAAGTTTTTGTAGAATATTCTAGAGTCTTTTATTTATTTCTAGCTACTTGTCTCTTTGAGTAGTGTGATGCCTCTTTGGTTACTGTGTATTTTATTTATTACTTCATCTCCTTAACTACCTTGTAATCTGTATATAAAGATTCCTTTGGGTGTCAATCTGAATATGAAAAAATGAAAAAATACATTTCTGTCTTATATTACTTCATGGTATCAAGAGCAGGTTATCCTGTGTTCATCTTGTAAACCTCCACGTTGTTTTTCCTTTTTCTTTTTGTTTCATTTTTTCATCGTTCCCTCTTATAACTCAGAAATTATATCTGGACCCCTCAAATCACGAAACCAAGGCCGCCATTGGACTCAGAAGCCATTTTCGAGGTGACCCACGTCAGCCCCGTCACCCGAAAGTCTTCCACGCGCCGCCACAGCAGAACAACCTCTCTGGCGCGTGTAAGCCACGCGCCGCCCTGCCGGACTCTGTTTGCCACGCGGCTTTCACAGAACAATTCGCCTGGCTTCCCTCTTCCTGTTCTGAGGGTTTAAATCACGATTGGAGCACTTTTCTTGCTGGGTCCAGTTGATTCCTCTTCGTGACCTGTTCCTGTTCTTGTTCTGTTTTTTTTTTTTTTAACGCTGGAAGTTGAAAATATTGAGGCTGAGCATAAGCATTCTGAAAAATCATCCGGTAATATTTCCGGTGTTTCTACTCCTCCCTGTTCTTCGTCTTTCGGAGACAACCCAGCTATACAGATTACTAACCACCGTTTAAACGGTAAGAATTATGTGCAATGGCATCAATCTGTCAAGCTGTTTATCCAAGCAAAAGGGAAAATGGGGTATCTTGATGGAAAAAAGGAAAAACCCGAAGCTGATGAACCTGATTATGATAAATGGATGACTGAAAATGCGTTGGTCATGACCTGGTTGACTAACTCCATGGATCCTGATATCAGTCAAACTTATTTGTTTCTTGATACGGCTCAGGAAATTTGGGATGCCGTTAAAGAATATTATTCTGACTTGGGCAATGCTTCTCAGGCTTTTGAACTCAACACCAAGGTAAGAGAGTTACATCAAGAGGGAATGTCTGTTACTGAATACTTTCTTGCTTTAAAAACTTTGTGGCAGGAGTTGGACCTTTATGATGCAGCAGATCTTCAAGGTTTAGAAGCTAATGCAAGGTTTAAAAGTTACTTAGAGAAAAGACGTCTCTATGATTTTTTTGCTGGTCTTAATCGTGATCTTGATGATGTTCGTGGAAGGATATTGGGGCAGAACCCATTACCTTCCATTGCAGATGCTTTTTCTATGGTACGACGGGAGGAACTTCGCCGAAAGGTAATGTTGGGGGACAAGAATTCTAAATCCTCCGATGTATTTGCCTTAGTAGCAAAACATACTCCTCGTCCCCCTAGTGATGCAAAGCGTTCTGACCGATGGTGTTCTCATTGCAATAAGAGTGATCACACTCGCGAAAAATGTTGGGAAATTCATGGAAAACCACCAAACTGGAAAGCAAAGGGGCCAAACAAGAGTCGTGCTTATCAAATCTCTTCTGATGATAAGGGTGAGGAGTCTCGTGCCTCTCCAAATTCCGATGGTGTATTCATCCCTAAAGCTCAGTATGAGCAATTTCAGAAAGTGATGTCTCAATCTGCTGAGGCAACTAGTCATGTTGCTCAACAAGGTATGGCATTCCATGTTGATCATAGTAGTCATTGGATTCTTGATTCATGAGCTTCTGATCATATGACAGGTAATGCATCCTTATTTTGTTCTTATACCCCTTATTATCACCAGTCACGAATAACGACTGCTGATGGTAGTTTCTCTAATATTGCGGGAAAGGGATCCATTAAGCTCTCTGAACATATTACTCTGAATTCCGTCCTTCATGTCCCTTCTCTTACTTGTAACCTTATCTCTATTAGTAAACTTTCCTCTGAATTGCATTGTGTTGCTAAATTCTCTGCCAAAACTTGTGTTTTTCAGGAACAGGATTCGGGGCTGATGATTGGCAGTGCTAGAGAGGAAGAAGGGTTTTACTATTTTGAAGAAGACTCTCATGAAAAGAGATTTTTTTACAAATCACTCTTTATGTTTGTCAGACGATTGTAATGATGTTTTGTAGTGGCATCGTCGTTTAGGACATCCAAATTTCTTTTATCTTCAAAAGTTGTTTCCGAACTTATTTATCAATAAAAAACCAAGTTCCTTTTTTTGTGATGATTGTCAGTTTGCAAAACACTCTCGTGTTTCTTATTCCCCAGAGATTATCATGTTTCGTCTCCATTTACATTTATTCATAGTGATATTTGGGGGCCAGCTCGTGAAAAAAATATATCTGGAACCTCGTTGGTTTATAACCTTGATTGATGATCATTCTAGAGTATGCTGGGTCTATCTTCTAAAGGATAAGTCTGAAGCTGCAGCCACTTTAAAAATTTTCATGCTATGGTACAAACTCAATTCCAGACCTCTATCCAAATCCTGCGAACTGACAACGGTACTGAATATTTTAATTCTGTTCTTGGTGATTACCTAACCAAGCAAGGTATTATCCATTAAAGTTCTTGTCCTAACACCCCTCAACAAAATGGGGTGGCTGAAAGAAAAAATAGGCATCTCATTGAAGTTGCTAGAGCCCTCTTGTTTACAATGCATGTCCCTAAATACCTGTTGGGGGGAGGCCGTCTTGACTCCCTCATATCTCATCAATCGGATGCCCTCTCGTGTCTTGAATTTTAGTTCTCCCATATATTGCCTTACCCGCTCTTTTCCCTCCTTTCGGGCTCTCTCTTACATTCCTCCAAAGTTGTTTGGCTGTGTAGTTTTTGTTCATATTCCTCAACATCAAAGGTCTAAACTTGATCCAAAGTCTGTTAGATGTGTTTTCATAGGATATCCTCCTAATCAAAAAGGTTACAAGTGCTACTCACCTTCTCTTCGAAAGGTCTTTGTTTCTATGGATGTTACTTTTTATGAAACACAATCATTTTTTCCCTCGACTTCTCTTCAGGGGGAGTCTATCGGTGTAAATGAAGACAAGTCTTGGATTCCAAATAATTCTACTGTTTTACCTTTACCCTTGGATACATCTGTTGTTCCTTTACCTTTGGAGTCAGGGGGAGCTAATGTACAGGAGACAAGGTCAGCAACTGTACCAGAGACTGGAGATCCTCCCAGTAAATGGGGAAAATTCTACAGCAGGCGTAAGTCTCCTCAAGATCCTCTAGACTGCCAGGATTCTGACCCGAGTTCTAGTTCCAGCAATCCACTTGAGAACACTGGTACAACTGACCTAGATATGCCTATTGCCCTTCGAAAAGGTACTAGATCTTGCACTGCTCATCCTATTTCTTATCACATTTCATATGAAAAGTTGTCTCCAGGTTTTCGTGCTTTCAACACTATATTAGATGGTACAAAAATACCAAAAAATATCCAAGAGGCACTCAATGACCCTAAATGGAGGGATGCAGTCTTTGAAGAAATGGATGCACTTAAAAAAATGGAACTTGGGAGTCCGTGGCACTTCCCAGAGGAAAGAAAACTGTAGGTTGCAAATTGGTGTTCACAATAAAATTTAATGCAGATAACAGCATCAACAAATATAAGGCCAGATTGGTTGCCAAAGGATTCACCCAGACTTATGGGATAGACTATCAGGAGACGTTTGCTCCCGTTGCCAAACTTAATTCTATCCGAGTCCTACTATCACTTGCTGCCAACCTTGATTGGCCCTTGCATCAATTGGACGTAAAGAATGCTTTCTTAAATGGGGACTTACATGAGGAAGTTTACATGGATCCACCACCTGGTTTTGAAGAGGGAGATGTTTCTGTATGCATGTTGAAGAAGTCTCTTTATGGACTTAAACAATCCCCTAGAGAGTGGTTTGAAAAGTTTACTCGTGTTGTTAAAGAAAGGGGATTTATCCAAGCTCAGACTGATCACACTTTATTTTTTAAACACTCCAATAGTGGCAAAATTGCTATCCTCATTGTTTATGTTGATGACATAATTGTCACAGGTGATGATTGGGAGGAAATAAAATCTTTAAAGGGGGGTTTAGCTAATTAGTTTGAACTGAAGGATCTTGGATCATTTAAATATTTCCTTGGAATGGAAATTGCCCGTTGCCAAACTTAATTCTATCCGAGTCCTACTATCACTTGCTGCCAACCTTGATTGGCCCTTGCATCAATTGGACGTAAAGAATGCTTTCTTAAATGGGGACTTACATGAGGAAGTTTACATGGATCCACCACCTGGTTTTGAAGAGGGAGATGTTTCTGTATGCATGTTGAAGAAGTCTCTTTATGGACTTAAACAATCCCCTAGAGAGTGGTTTGAAAAGTTTACTCGTGTTGTTAAAGAAAGGGGATTTATCCAAGCTCAGACTGATCACACTTTATTTTTTAAACACTCCAATAGTGGCAAAATTGCTATCCTCATTGTTTATGTTGATGACATAATTGTCACAGGTGATGATTGGGAGGAAATAAAATCTTTAAAGGGGGGTTTAGCTAATTAGTTTGAACTGAAGGATCTTGGATCATTTAAATATTTCCTTGGAATGGAAATTGCTCGTAGCAAAGCATGAATTTCGTTATCTCAAAAGAAATATATCCTAGACCTGCTACAAGAAACAGGTATGCTTGGGTGCAAGCCTGTAGAAACTCCAGTTGAACCCAATATTAAATTGGGAATTGAAGATGGAAAGGATGTTGACAGGGAGCAGTACCAAAGGTTGGTAGGGAAGCTGATCTACTTATCTCACACTCGACCTGATATTGCATTTGTCGTTAGCATGGTTAGCCAATTCATGCATTCATCTAAGGAAAAGCACCTTCGTGCGGTTTATAGAATCCTCAAGTACCTCAAAAACACACCTGGTCGAGGAATGCTCTTTAAAAGGGGACACAAGAGGATGATAGAAATCTATACAGATGCTGATTGGGCTGGCTCTGCATTGGACCGAAGATCCACTTCAGGATATTGTACCTATGTCTGGGGAAATCTTGTGACCTGGAGAAGTAAAAAAACAAACTGTTGTTGCCAGAAGCAGTGCAGAAGCAGAATTTCGTGCGCTAGCTCATGGCATTTGTGAAGGAATCTGGTTAAGAAGACTTCTTGAAGAATTAAAGATATCTTATTCTCTACCTGTGAGACTCTATTGTGATAATAAGGCTGCAGTCATTATTGCTCAAAATCCTGTACATCATGACAGAACCAAACATGTGGAGGTTGATCGTCATTTTATCAAAGAAAAATTGGAGCAGGGTAGTGTATGTTTGTCATATATACCTACCAAGGAGCAAACAACCGACATTCTCACCAAAGGATTACACAAAACCATCTTTGAGGATTTAATTAGCAAGTTGGGGATGATCAATATATATCTCCCAACTTGAGGGGGAGTGTAGAATATTCTAGAGTCTTTTATTTATTTCTAGCTACTTGTTTCTTTGAGTAGTGTGATGCCTCTTTGGTTACTGTGTATTTTATTTATTACTTCATCTCCTTAACTACCTTGTAATCTGTATATAAAGATCCCTTTGGGTGTCAATCTGAATATGAAAAAATGAAAAAATACATTTCTGTCTTATATTACTTCAGTTTTCAACATGGTATCAAAGTGTCAATGACCAATAGGTATGGATTTCACTCCTTTCTGTTGTTGTTCCTCCACAAGGTAAGTGGGATTGTGCATTTTTCATGCCTATAAAACCATTCTTGGATCTCTATCTGTAGCTAAAGCATTTAGTAGAATTGCATTGCATCTCCTAAATGCTGAAGCTTTGGGGCAGATGTCCAATAATGATTTTACAATTCTAACAAAACAATCGGATATGTGGGGAATATGTGGGCTACAGACCTGGACAATAAGATAAGAAAGGATGATGTCATGTATGAGTTGTTATCTTGCAATTATGGAGAAGATAAAATCACTGATAAGGTGTTTCTGGGGTTGAACTCAACTGCATTATGCCCTCAAATTATGATTGTTGTTTCTTATCGACTGTTTAGGCAATTGTGTAGTTAGCACAATAACGTCCACTGACCCTCTTGTGAGAGTTTGGTGATCTCATTTCTAAGGAGATTTGTTGAAAGGCAACACAGCTTGAGTATGCATAATTTAGACTTTTAAAACATGGAATGTGAGTTAAGAGACACAAAGAAACAGGAAAAAATTTGAATTATTGTTTCATAGATATATATTATGGCATAGAATTGTGGACAAGGGTCCTTGCAAGTGATTTTGACATAGGCACATTTGTTGGTTGAATATTAATGCTTTTTTCTTTTCAAGCTTTTTTCTGGTATAAGTAAGAAAGCATTATTATAGATTTACTGCAGTATTTGCATTTTGCATCCCATTACTTGTTTATTTAGTGTTTTTGGCTACATTTTTGTCTCTGTTTATATGATATTTCAGCAAAGGATAGATATTAAGTGATGTTTTATGTTGCATGCCATTTATTCAAAATGGTCAACGTTCTGTCTGTTTGCTGGCTCATTCTATTTCATAAGAGAACTTGTTGCCTTCTATTGTTTTGTGGGTCTTCAAGCTGTTAGATTTAGAAAAATGAATTCCTTTGGTTCTTTAGCAAATTCTTTTCCCAATCTTTGTTCTCATGCTAATTAAATATATATCGCTTAATTTCTGGTATGATATAGTTTATTTTGTCATCAATTGAAACCCGATATGAAGCCTTGCTTTAAGGCCCTGTATGTGTGCTTTAAATTTTTTGTTTTGGTTTTTTTATGCTTTCAATTTTACTAAAAAAATTACCCTTTATCTATCAGGTTTGATAGCAAGAGATTTTGCAGAGATTGTAGAAGAAATGTTATTCGAGAATTCAAGGAACTAAAAGAACTAAAGCGCATGCGCCGAGAACCTCGTTGCACCAGCTGGTTTTGTGTTGCTGACACTGCCTTTCAGTATGAGGTGTGACTTCCATATTTCTGTGCTGTGAAATATGTTGTGATTGGGATTTCAATGGGAGAGTCTATAGTGACATTCCTATGAAAAAGGTAGTTTTATCAAGCTACCTGTGAGGACAAGATTAGATATTGTCCCTAACACAATACATTTGTTTCTGTCAGGTATCCGATGACTCAATTCAAGCTGATTGGCGCCAGGCATTTGGGGATACTGTGGGATCTTATCATCACTTTGAGTGGTCTGTGGGGACAACTGAAGGAAAATCTGACATTTTGGAATTTGAAAATGTTGGAATGAATGGATGTGTTCAAGTCAGTGGCCTAGAGCTTGGTGGTTTAAGTGCATGCTTTATCACACTCCGAGCTTGGAAACTAGATGGACGCTGTACTGAACTTTCTGTTAAAGCTCATGCATTAAAGGGTCAACAGTGTGTACATTGCAGGCTAATTGTAGGGGATGGTTATATTACAATCACAAAGGGGGAAAGTATCAGAAGATTCTTTGAGCATGCTGAAGAGGCAGAAGAAGAAGAGGTAGTTCAAGTTTTACTAAGGAAATAAAATTCCTTGCTATTGTCCATATTTCGTGCAATTTTGAAAATCATTTAGAAGGTATCTTATCTGAGTTTCATTTGTCAATTATACAATGTATGCTTCTAGGATGATGATTTGATGGACAAAGATGGAAATGAGCTTGATGGAGAATGCTCCCGTCCTCAAAAGCATGCCAAAAGCCCCGAACTTGCTCGAGAATTTCTTCTAGATGCTGCCACTGTTATATTTAAAGAACAGGCATGCTTTGCTTTATCCTTATTTTTGTGCTTAATAGTTTGTCTTGATTCCTCCTTCCAGGGACAATCTTTATATTAATGATAATATGGTAGTCTGCTCGTAACAGTATAAATGGTGCAGTGGGGGTAAAATCAATATGACAAATGAATGAAATTTTATATCGTTAAGATAATAATGATCAGCTTTTGCCTTAGCCCTTAGGATGGTATTAGGTTTATTAACCATTGAACGCTTGTCTTTTTCCCTCTATAATGGAAAAAGTTTAGTGCATTCCCGAATACTATATTGTTTTTCCTTTTCTTTTTCCGGGTCACTTTTTGGCTTCACAAACATATATAAGTTACTGTTCCTGAGGTTTTCTTCAATGACTCTTGAAACAAGAGTGGAGAACTATGAAATAGGGATTGTAGTAATCCCCTCAATTTCGCATTTAAGAAGAAATATGGATTGAATTTGTATTGTTTCCCAACTGCTAACATGCAATTTTATTTAGATTTGAATGAAGATGAATCAACTTTAGTACAACCTGCATAAATTTCATTTGGAGATAATCCGATTATGCACTAGTACTAAGAATAGAAAGCAAATTTGCCATTTGATTTGAGATAAAGGAGTAGGTTAGTTAATGACAATAAGAGAATATGTGGTACGTAGGATGTTGGGTTCAAAATCTGGATTTCCACTTGTAATTTAGGAATGTGCCCAAAGCAAGTATATTCTGTTTGATTGGATTATTTTTCAATGGGCTTGGTGTCTGTCTTGTTCAAACGCTGACCATGGGATATCCCTTTAGGTTGAAAAGGCTTTCAGAGAAGGAACAGCACGCCAAAATGCACACAGCATATTCGTGTGTCTTGCACTAAAACTGCTGGAGGAACGAGTTCATGTAGCATGCAAAGAAATCATTACATTAGAAAAACAGGTCTTAATTATTGTGCTTTTATTAGGATCAAACTTTTGGGAATAAAATTAAGAAACAGTAACTCTCCCTTCTATTTTGAGATTATACTTCCTAAATCTTAAATATATGATATTTTTACAGATGAAACTTCTTGAAGAAGAAGAAAAAGAAAAACGCGAAGAAGAAGAACGCAAGGAGAGGAAAAGGACAAAAGAAAGGGAGAAAAAACTTAGGAGAAAGGAAAGATTAAAAGGAAAGGAGAAAGATAAAGAAAGAAAGTGTTGTGAATCAATTGATGCTCCTGGATCTCCTGAAGTCTCAAAGGAAGAATTGTCTGCAGCTGCTGATACAGTACACAATAATTCTAATGACTCTGGGAATTCAGTTATTGCAACAGATGAGACTAATTTATTAAGGGGTGACTATACTAACATTCAAGATGAAGACTTCTCTAGTGAATGTTTGACTTTTAGAACACAAGACCCATCCTATGATGATTGTGATGGAGATATTGCAAATGTTGCAAATGCAGAAGACAGGAATGGTACTTCTACAGTTGAACAATCTAAGTTTTTTCGTCAAAGACTTAGATTTAGGAAAGAATTTCAGTTGGATACGCCTACTAAGTGGTCCGACAGGCGCCATAATGTAGTTGTTTCAGAAAATGGTGTGATGGTTGGAAGATCTGAACCAAGACACTATGGAGATAATTTTGGGATGTCTTCCAGAGGAATCAATGGATTGAACAGGCAATCAAGAATAAATGTTCCAAAATCCAATGGTCGAAATGTTGGTCATAAGTGTAATGAGAAGTTCTATAATTCCAACAGCCGGATGAATGACAGATTTGATTTCCATTCTTGCAGTTGTAGCCTGAATAATAGAATGACTAGAGTTAGTCGGGAGACAAAACCTGCAAGTAAGTCCGAATCTGCAGTAGATACATCTAAGCAGTTTTATCGTAGTGGTAAATATAATCATGCAGACTTCATGCACGAGAGTAGTGGAAAACCCAAAAGCAGAGTCATCTCAGGGAACTATCCGAGTAGGGATTTGCTTCAATTAAAGAAAGTTTGGGAGCCTATGGAATCACACAAGAAGTATGCTCGTAGTAATTCTGAATCTGATGTTACTTTGAGGTCCACGGGTCAAGGATTTAAGTTTAATCTGGTTAGGTCATCTGTTGATGAAGCTGGTGATTCAGGTGAAAATGATAATGAGGATAGTAATTTGAACAGAAGTGGAATGGCTGAAGGCTGTCAGAATGATCTTGATGCAGAAGCTGAAAGATCTTGCAGTTCCACAGAAATTGCATCTGAGGAAAGTGGAACATGTCTTACTAGAGGCTCTGCCTTGAATAATTCTTCTGATCCCAGTCAAGGTAGCACTTCTAGTTCTGATAACTGCTCATCATGCCCAAGTGAGGGTGATAACAATACAACCTCTTCAAACCGTGAAAATACAGAATCCTCAACATCGGATTCAGAAGATGCTAGCCAACAATCTGAAGTAAGAGATAGTTCAACCTGCATTGACAATGGCTTGTCTGGCTGTCATGAAGCTGGCAGAATGCAGAAAATCCATAAAGCAAATGGTGAGGGTTTGGCAAGCAGGTCACTGATTGATCCATCCTTGGATGTAACAGGAAGTGATGCATCGGGGAGTCCTGTGGTGGAAATTGCCCAAAGTTCTGATAATGGTTTTTCCTCCACCAATGTGTGCTCTCAACCTCAAAGCATGCTTCCTCCAGTACCAAACCAAAATATACAATTTCCAGTGTTTCAGACTCCTCCAGCAATGGGTTATTACCATCAAAATCCAGTTTCCTGGCCAGCGGCATCCACAAATGGGTTGGTGCCCTTCCCACACCCAAATCACTATTTATATGCTGGCCCTCTTGGGTATAGCTTAAATGAGGACCCACACTTCTGCTTGCAGTATGGTGCCTTACAACAACCAACGCCCCTATTTAACCCTGCTGCTGTTCCAGCTTATCAGCCAGTTGCCAGAGCTAATGGCTTAAATGCCGAAGAACCGACGCGAATGACTAAGCCAGCATCCATGCAAGAGCATCTTAATGGATCAATTGCAGAAAGGGTTGTTCCACCTGGAGCTAATTCCAAAAAATCAGCATTGAATGGGGAAGTTGGACATGGTAATTCTGCTAAGTTACAAGAGAATAATGGTGGTTTTTCCTTGTTTCATTTTGGTGGGCCTGTAGCCCTTTCAGCTGGTTGTAAATCGACTACTGAATCTTCAAATGGTGACAATGCTGGAGATTTGAGCTCAAAATGCTCAGCAGATCGTGTCGAGAAAGATCATGCTTGCACTGAGAATGAGACCACTGTTATAGAGGAGTACAACTTGTTTGCGTCAAGTAATACCTTAAGGTTTTCAATTTTCTAAAAAGAAGCGAGAAGTATAAGGTGGCTGTTGTGGAATTCATTCCCTATCTTTGCATGTCCTCATCGTGGTTTGAGTTCCTTATAATTCGGTAAACAATAAGCTTCCTTGAGCAGTTTATAATTTTATCGTATAGTTTTATTAGTTGATTGTTACCCAAATTGTCTCTGTTTTTCCTTTGATGTAGAGAAAGATTGCGAGTGCTGGTATTTTGAAGGTTATTACTATTATTATTATTATTTTGGTGAGACATAATCCCCCCTCCCTTTTTTTCTTATAAGTTTCAGAGAAGCATTTGTTCGTGGCAATTTTTTTTTCCTTGTCATGCTGCAACAAAAGCTGCTTCGTAGTGGAAGCTGTATTCTGGATTTTGAGTGGACAGTATCAATGTGATCAAAGTATTTATTTGCTCGACTCTGTTAGATGTTTTTTTTTTTTTTCAATGGATGGAAAAATGTAAATGGTAATTTGAATCAGATTTGCACTCATCCTTAAATGTGAGCATTTCACTCGACCTTGTAAAATGAATGGTTTACATATAAAATTGCTGTATGTATTCTATTATTCAGAGATTATTGGTTCCATATAGTTTATACGGTAGACTTGTGAGAGATGCTGCAAATGATGTTTGATTATGGCGGTGTACGCCAAAGAAAATTACTACGAATCGCTGAAGGTGCCTTGTGAAGATTTCGTTCATAGGGCCCTAGAAGGTTTGAAGCGGCATTGGAAAGGACAAAAGGCACAAACAAAAATTTAAAATGTCCATGATAAAATTTAAAATGTCTATGATGTGTTTTGAAAGAAACTTTCTGTATACTTGTATCAAGTCAGGATAAAGGAGAAGAGTTGATGTCAGGTGCAGTGAGCCAGTCATAAAAGGCTGCTATATTTATGAGATGAATTCTGATTGGGACGTACCCTTCATAGCGACGCATTGCATCGGGCCTCGGGTGTAGCAAAAAATAGGTTAGGGCCTTTGCCACAAGGTAAGGCGCTACATCGGTCTCGGGGTATAGTGATAAATGAGTTATGGTCCTTGCCTTAAGGCAAGGGGTCTTCACCCAGATTTGATGACAAATAGTTTAGGGTCCTAACACACAGATGGGCAAGCGTGGTGGGCAAGTACAGCCTAGGGGTTAAGGATGCGACTAGGAAGCTGGAACATAAGAACCTTAACGGATAAATTGAGGGAGTTAGCATATTTTTTGCAAAAAGGAAAGTGAATATTGTTTGCTTGCAATAAACTAAGTGGGTTGGAGAAAAGGCCAAGGAAGTGGATGGTACAGGTTTCAAGTTATGGTACTTTAGGAATAAACAAGAGTCGAAATGGTGTTGAAATTATGATCTATAGAAGTTTTAGACGTAAAGTTGTTGACGTCAAAAGGAAAGGCGACATGATTATTCTGGTTAAGTTTGTAGTGGGTGACTTAATTTTGAATATCCTTAGTGTATATGCACCCCAAGTTGGATTGCAATCAAATGATAAGAGCCAAATATAGGAAGATTTGGAGGAGGTCTTGAGAGAAATACCACGAGAGGAGAAGATTTTCTTAGGAGGAGACCTAAATGGTCATGTTGGTAAAATCAGTGGAGGTTTTAATAGAATCCATGGAGGTTTTGGCTGTGGGATGAGAAATGAGACTGGAGAAGTGATAAAACCTTAGTTCATCAGGTTTTCAGTATGAATTAGTATCAATTTGTGTGATTAAATGATGGAAAAGAGGTTAATATCCCAGAAAGTCCTTAAATACAAGTTATAACACCTCGTAAATTCAAATGTGAATTTAATTGATACAATGTGGGTTAAAAAGGGAAGGATTAGTGAAAATCCTGAAATTGGGGTCAAAATGTGTACCAGGGGTTTGCCAAAAACGCAAACCGAGGCATGAAAAATGGAGTTAGGGATCTCAAATGATAAAAATAATGCCGGATATGGACTCAGGGCGAAAAATTGAGTGAATAGGCGAGTTTGTGAAAAATTGATGAATAGTGATTTTCTGGTGTATAATACTGCGGTATGAGTGTACCGATAAGTGTGAAATTTTTATCAATATTTTTAGGAAAGAAAAATGTCATGGACCAGAAAAATATGTAGGTTAAGAATTTATGATCAGAATTTTTATCGGGATTAAAGTTAAAACGCGTGTGGGACCCGCGGGTGGTTTAAGTGACTTGAAAGTCACAATTGCATAGCATTTCTCTCTCCATTCTCTCCTTCCTTCCCGTGAAGCCCTCCCTCCATGGCCAAAGAGCTCAAAAGCTCCCATTTCTTGTAACTTCACCAAATCTTGACCGAATCAAGTGAAATTGGTCATGAAATCGATTGGAAATCACCTTCTAAACTCATTGGTAGTGTTCTTAAACCTTGAATCCCTCTTGATTTTGAGAAAAACCCTTCCCTATGCCGCGGCCCATTTCTTTAGATTTGTGTTCTTGGTGGTGATTCATGCTCCAATGGTTGGATATGATGTGGAGGAGCCTTATACCCACATTTTGAGTAAGTTTCCTTACATTTCCATGATGGATTCATGAGATCTATGTTTTGTGCCCTAGACTTTGTTGGTATGATTTGTGTAGCTAGAGAGCTCAAATGGAAAATGTGCATTAGATGATAATGTCTTAGAATGATGTGTTAGGGCTAGAAATGCAATAAAAATTATTGAGGAAAAATGTGGATTTTTAACTTAGAGAAATTTTGAGAGTCATGACTTTGGATTTTTAAAATGTGAAAGGATGGTGTGTGAGTGGTTGCATGATGTGTTAATATGATTATATGAGGAATGAGAGTGTTAAATTGAATTGAAAAAGCCTTGGGGCATACTTTTGAAGAATCCGAATTATGAAGAAAAGTGAGGAAAATGATGCAAAAATGATGTGGTTGAGGTTGAATGATTGAAAATGATGTTGAAATGGATGATGGTATGGTGTGATATGGTGTAATGAGAAGAAGGAATGTGTGATGCATGATGTATTTGGTAAATTGATCTATAAAAGAGATTGAAGTAAAATGGTATGGAATAATAGCCTTAGGCTTAAGTGGTTATGTTGGTTAGCATTATTGTGAAGATAATTGACTATATGTGATTGATGATGATCATGTTGTTGATCATTTAGGTTGCCTCTCTTGGACGCTATGGTGGCGGATTAAGCTTGGAACTTACGTATGGAGCATTGGCTCGGTGTTGAGGTAACCTTTGGAACTGGGGTTTAGTCCCTTGTGTGCTCCACCACACCTAGTGGAAGGTTGTGGTTGGATTTTGTGTCATTGGACATTGTGTGATTATGTGTTTCATGCTTTATTGCATGTTATGTGTGAAATTGTTTGGTCACTGGCCAGTTGACGTGTGTTGGTTTGGACATCCGCTGGATAATTCCGTGTGGGAATGCCAGTTGGGTTTTGCTGTGGGATCGACTCTGGGAGCGACACCAGGATGATCCAAACGTGGGACTTCCGCTGGATAGGGCTCATGAGGAGTTCCAGTTGGGTTTTGCCATGGAGTCTTCTCAACCATGGGAGAGGCGCCAGGAAGGTCTCAGGAGTTATAAGATGGAGTCCTTGAACGTAATCCAATTGTGGATGTTCTCGGTTTGTCTCCAGTTGTTTATGATATTGTATGTCATGCATTTTACATAAATGTCATTGTTGCACATTGAGTGAGCCATGGGGTGGAGAATCCTCCAGGGCCCTTGGTTTACTAGATATATTTGTATATCTCACCCCGTGTTTGGGGGCATCATTTCAGGTTAGGTTGAGCCTGGAGGAGTGGAGCATGAGGTGCATATTGGAGGCACAGTGTGTTGAGGATTTGATTGGGACACACCTTGCATATGTTTAATGCTTTGGATTTAGATCATGAACTTGTGCATCTTGAAAATGCCATGCCTTTGTATGTTCATGACTACATGTTAGGTCCTTTAAATTTGATGTATATGTATGCCTTTAGTATCTATTGTATATTTTGAGTGAGCATGGGACTTGTCCATTGCCACATTTCTTGCATTTGAAGCCTTGGTATTTATGTTGTAAAATGGTCCATATTTGTTGTAAAATGGCCATGATCTTAAAGACTTTGTAAATGATGTATGATTGAATGAAAATGCATGATGGATGGGCCTAGAGCCTACATTAGAGTGTGTATAAGTGTTGTGTGGAGTACTAAGGTGTTAGGGATGGATTACACAACTCTTTTTGGGCTGAAAATGCTGTAATCTGCCACTTTTACTACATAGTAATCGATTACCCAAGCATGGTAATCGATTACCATGCAACAGGGGACGAAATAAATGCTACTGTCTGCCTGGTAATCGATTACCAGAGGCTTGGTAATCGATTACCAAGTGAGGTAATCGATTACCCAACAATGGTAATCGATTACCAGAGAACAGGGGATGAAAAATTGGCTACTGCCTCATTTTTGACAGGTCGTAATCGATTACCACCCACTGGTAATCGATTACCACAGTGTAAATTTTGAAAATTCAGGTTTTTTTAGACAAAAAGAAAGGGGCTTAACTTAGTGTGTAGAACTCCAAATGGTGCGCGGTTTGAAACCACGCGTAGCTAATATAAAGGACTATAACATGGTAAGATGTGAGAGTAAGATGAAGAGTTTAAATGGGTTGAACAAAAAGGAAGATTAGTGATGTTAGTAAACTTAATGATTCCGCGAATTTCAATTACAATTATAGTGTTGTTTTAATTGATTACGGAAAAGGTTATTGTTATGAAAAGGAATATGATAAAAGAAAAAAGTTGCCCGTAATTTAATTAACTCAATTACTATGATTGTAACTGCGCTTAATATCACATTTGTTGTTAACACACCGGTCCGGTAACGGGGTGTTACACAAGTTCTGGTAGTTTTGTTGAAAATTTACTTTGTTCTTGTAGGGAAAACAAGTTTAAGAGGCAAAAGAGAGAAGGAAGAAGATTATGAAGAATGGGAGAATTACAAGTTTTGAGCGCTAAAACGTCCAAGGAGAACGTTTTAGCGTGCTGCTGCACGTCAAAGCCAAAAGTTGTTGGTCTTCAGCGCTAAAACGTTCGATGCAATCGTTTTAGCGCCCTGCTGCAGAAAGGAGCCAAAAGTTGCTGGTGTTCAGCGCTAAAACGTCCAATGTAAACGTTTTAGCGCTATTCTGTACGAAAAGATTCTGGTCTTCAACGTTAAAACGTTCAAACCAAAGGTTTTAGCGTTGAAGACGGTTGAAAATAGTTGGGTGTACATTGAAGTTGAGCGCTAAAACGTTCATCAGAGAAAGTTTTAGCTCACGTGTCAGTTTTTGACTGTTATTCAGTTGTAACTTGTAACTTTATAAGGCAAAGGCCTTCATATTTTCAGACATTCTCTTCTGTTCTAAGACACATTCTCTGACTTCCAAATTCCTTAGGATTAGTTCTTGTAACAGTTAGTACATTTTTATACAATTTTGTTTAAAGATTGAAGACTCAACCATCATGGAAATTGAGTTTGATCTTTCATCTTCTTTTGTTATGTCTTTAATTATGTCTGAGTAGAGTCCCTTGTAGTCTGAATTCAATGGAACTCAATGATAAATTTATGTAAGTTTGATTTAATATTATGAGTATCTTTTATGTGATGATATGAAGTTGTCTATATTAATTCTTTCTATCGAAGGAGTAGTGTAGAACAGGAATGTTTATACTACTTCTATATCTGGCAATTTCATCATTAGTATGCTAGTATTCAATGAATTGATGCTAGGATCCTGATTTAATCTTTAAGACCTTAATGTTTAACGTATGAATTAAGAAAGGAATCACCAAGAGATTGAGATTTCTGATTAATGTATCAATCAGGATAGTAAGGGATTACATCTTGATGATAAGAAAAAGACTGATTAACATCACATGAGAGATAACTTATAATATGATCGATTGTTATACAAGTTTGTTGTTGAGGGAAATTGTTTTCTGACTACTTGTTTTTTATAAGATTTCAATTCATATTTCATTTATTTTACTAAGTTAATTACAATTCAATTTCTGTTAACAAAATACTCATGTTTTCAATGAACTTTTACTTGATTCAACTTAGTTATAATTGGTTGGTTGGTGTTTGAACACAAATTCTCGCAGGAACGATCTTTACTCATCATTCTATTACTTGTACGACTAGTACACTTGCTAAAGTCGCAACAAGTTTTTGGCGCCCTTGCCGGGGATTTGTTCTTCAACATTGACAGATACCATTGTTAATAAGATTGAATCTTTTTATTTTCAGCATTTTATATCTTTGTGTGAATTTTTGGTCAATTTTAATTCTGGTGTATGCGAGGTACTATTGATCCAAACTCTCTGTTGTTTGATCCAGAATTAGAAAGGACAGTTAGGAAGAACAAAAGGGCAGCAAGATAGAAAAGACTACAAGAAAGGGGTGAATCCAGTGTGATAACTCAGGAGGAAGTCATGGCAGAAAACCACAGGCCACCACCACCAGAACAGAGGACACTGGGAGATTATATAACTCCTGCAGTGATCCCACCAATTGGGAGCATTGTGCGACCCATTATAGAGCCAAACAACTTTGAATTGAAGCCTGCAATGGTACAATTAGTGCAGAAGGAATAGTTTGCTGGCACAAGTGCAGAGGATCCATACCTGCACATTGAAAATCTTCTACTGTTGAGTGATACAGTGAGGATTAATGGTGTCACTAGGGATGCCATTCTGTTAAGATTATTCACTCATTCACTGAAGGATGATGCAAGGAGATGGTTACAATCTTTACCCCAAGGGAGTATCACTACTTGTGATGATTTGCTGATAAAATTCTTAGCCCGGTTCTTTTCAGCATCAAAGAGGGCAAAGTTGAAAGATGAAATTACAGGATTCAAACAGAAAGAAGTAGAATCCATCTATGAGGCCTGGGAAAGATTCAAGACATTGTTGAGGAAATGTCCACAACATGGAATTGAAGTGTGGAATCAGGCATCAATATTCTTACAAGGGTTGACAACTAATACTAGGACATTGGTGAATGCCACTGTTGGTGGATCATTGAAAACCAAGACTCCTCAGGAAGGCCTTGACATATTTGAATCTTTGGCATCTCAGGAATTTGACAATGCTCCAGTGACTGACAGAAGAACGAGAATTATTAAGCTGGATGGGTATGATGCTTTGTTGGCCAAGAATGATCAGTTGATGCAGACTCAAAAAGAGCAACAACAACAGTTGGATGCTCTCACTAAGCAACTATCCTCTCAAAAGGTTGCCTATGTGGATGATAAACCCTTGGTTTATAAGGTTTTAAAGCATGAATTAGCTTAATTTATGTGATTAAATAGATGGAAAAAAGGGTTAATGTCCTAGAAAGTCCTAAATACAAGTTCTGAAAGTTTTGTTGAAAATTTACATTGTTCTTGTAGGGAAATGAAGCTCAAGAAGCATATGAGGGAAGGAAGAAGATTCTGAAGAATGGGAGAATTCTAAGTGTTGGGTGCTAAAACGGCCAAAATCAAGCGTTTTAGCGCTCTGCTGCAAAATGAAGTCAAAAAGTGCTGGTACTGAGTGCTAAAACGCCCAAAGTCAAGCTTTTTAGCGGTGACGAGCACTAAAACATCCAAAGCAAGTGTTTTAGCGCTCTGCTGTTCAAAAGAGATTCTGGTCTTGAACGCTAAAACGCCCAAGTCAAACGTTTTAGCGTTGAAGACAGTTAAAGTGGTTAGGCATCCATCAGGTTGTGCGCTAAAAGCGTTTTAGCGCCCATGTCAGTTTTTGGATGTTAATTCAGCTTGATATTTGTAAACTATAAAAAGGGCAAGGGGCCTTCACATTAGAGAGATATCCATTAGAATCTGACTTTTCCGATCACACTAGAAGAAGGGGGATCAGATAAGATCTTTTATAGATCTGATCTGACTTTTCATTTTCTCTGAATTTCCAAATTTTTTAGGACTTAGTATTGTATTAGTTTAGTATATTTTATGTAATTGTAATTGAATATTGAATACTCATCCATCATGACAATGAAGTTTGATATTTTCTCTTCTATTGTTTATTCTTTTATTATGTCTGTGTAAAGTCCTTTGTAGTCTGATTTCAATGGAACTCAAGTATGAATTTATGAATGGATGATTGAATATTATGTTTTTCTTTTATGTGATGATATGAAGTTGCCTGTATCAATTCTTTCCATCAAGGGAGTAGTGTAGAACAGGGATGTTTATATTATTCCTATAACTGACAACTTCATCATTAGTGTTCTAGTATTTAAGGGATTGATGCTAGGATTCTGATGTAATCTTAAAACCTTAGTGCTTAATGCATGTATTAAGAAGGGAATCACCAAGGGATTGGTGTTTCTGATTAATGTATCAATCAAGATAGTAAGGGATTACATCTTGATGATAAGAAAAATGTTGATTAACATCATAGGGAGATAATTCATAGTAGGATTGATTCTTTCATAAGTTCATGCTTGAGGGATATTGATGTCTGACTACTTGTTTAAATTATAATTCATATTTTATTTGTTTTATCAAACCTTAATTCAGTCCAATTCAATTTCTGGTGACAAAAATCAATGCATTTAATGAACTCTTATTTGATTCAACTTAATTATAAATGGTTAGTTGGTGCTTGAACACAAATCCTCGTGGGAACGATCTTTACTCATCATTTTATTACTTGTGTGACTAGTATACTTGCTAAAGTAACAACAGTGGACACTAACTGTGTGTGTGCAATTTGTGGGAAAAGCCATGTTACAAATGATTGTGATTATGTGGTATCTACAAGAACAAGCAGAAGTGAATGGGGTATGGTATGACCAGAGGAACCCTAACAACCAGGGGCGAAATTTGTATGTTCCACCATGGAAGAACAAGAATCAACACCCAGGGTTCAGTTATAGTTCCAATCACCAACTGAATCCTCCATTGTATCCTCCTCCACCACATTCATCACAGCAAGGAGATACTTCTGCATGGGAGAAAGCTTTTACCCAGTTATCTAAGACCACTCAGGATTATATTCAGGATTCTAATTCATTTAAGAAGAAACTTCTACATTCATGCAGGAGACAAAAACATCTTTTAGGAACCAGGAAGCATCCATCCGGAACTTGGAGACACAAATTGGTCAGTTGTCAAGATAGATATCTGAGAGATCACATGGCAAGTTCCCTAGTGATACAATGGTAAATCCAAAGGAGCATTGCAAGTCTATTAGTACAAGAAGTGGGCTTGTGCTTCAACCGGTTCAGAAGAAAGTGGAAGATAAGGAAGAAGAAGTTGTTGTTGAAGATGTTGGAGTTGAAACTGATGAAGGAGAAAAAGTTGAGAAAGACAAGAAAGATGAGGTTGTAGTTGAAAATAATTCTTCCACCAAGAAGTTGATGAAGTGGGAGAAGAAGAAGATGGCTGACAAGCAAGACCAGTCCATTAATTTGTCCCCATGTGCTAAAGTTCCTTATCCTTAGAGGTTGAAGCAAGAGATTCAGAAACAACATTATGCGAGATTTCTGGATATCTTCAAGAAATTACAGATCAACATTCCATTTGCTAAAGCTTTGGAGAACATGCCTCACTATGCAAAATTCATGAAGGGTCTTTTATCTAAGAAGAGGAAGTTGAAAGATGGTAAGACTGTGGCTTTAACAGAGGAGTGTAGTGCACTGATTCAGAAGAAGCTTCCTCCAAAGTTGAAAGACCCAGGAAGTTTCAGTATTCATATTGCCATTGGAGATGTGGAAGTAGGAAAAGAACTTTGTGATTTGGGGGCCAACATAAATTTAATGCCATTGTCTGTCTGTAGAGCTTTGGGAATTAACAAATTGAAGGAAACCAATGTTATTCTGCATCTAGGAAATAGATCCATCAAAAGACCAGAAGGAGTGGTGGAAGATGTTCTGGTCAAGGTAGATAATTTCATTTTTCCTGTGGACTTTGTGATACTTGATATGGAAGAGGAGGATACTGAAAGTCCTCTACTTCTAGGAAGGCCATTCTTAGAAACTGCAAGATCCCCGATTGATGTTGAACAAGGGAAGCTGATGCTAAGGGTGAATGAAGAAACAATAACAATAGATGTGTTTGAAGACATTAAACATCCTGTCGATGTGGAGGACTGTTTCATAATTGATATCATATAAGAAGTTGTGGAAGAAGTGATAGAAGAAGAAGACTCTTCACTTGAGGAAGACAAATTTAAAGAAGAGTCAAGTGAGGAATTTTATCAGGAGGAACCGGTAGTTGAAGAGCTTGAAAAGAAAGTTTATGACATTCCCAAGGGAGCACCTAAGGTGGAACTGAAAAGAAAGTTTATGACATTCCTTGGGGATGATCAAACTTTGCCGGCCATTATCAATGCATTGTTGTCTGAAAAAGAGGAAGTGAAGTTGATTGAGGTACTCAAAAAGAACAAGACAGCCATGGGCTGGTCATTTTCAGATCTTAAGGGTATCAACCCTTCCTTCTATACTTATAAGATATTGATGGAAGAGGAGGTTAAACCAATAAGGCAACCACAGAGAAGACTCAACCCTACTCTGAAGGAGGTAGAGAGGAAGGAGGCGGTGAAGTTGCTTGATGCTGAAATTATTTATCCTATTTCAGACAGTGCTTGGGTGAGTCCTGTTCAGACAGTACCTAAGAAAAGAGGTATGAAGACTGTGAGGAATGAGAACAATGAATTAATTCCTACAAGAACGGTCACTGGCTGGAGGATGTGCGTTGATTACTGGAGACTCAATAAAGCAACAAGGAAAGACCATTTCCCTATTCCATTCCTAGACCAAATGTTGGAGAGATTGGCAGGGCATGCTTTCTACTGCTTCTTGGACGGTTACTCAGGCTACAATCAGATAGCTGTGGCTCTAGAAGATCAGGAGAAGACTGCATTCACTTGCCCATATGGAATCTTTGCATACCGGAGGATGCCTTTCGGCCTATGTAATGCACCAGCAACATTTTAAAGGTGCATGCTTTCCATATTCTCTGACATGGTAGAAAGGTGCATTGAAATTTTTATGGATGATTTTTCTGTATTTGGTCCTACTTTTGATGCATGTCTAGAAAATCTGGATTTTGTTTTGAAAAGTTGCTAAGATTGTAATCTTGTACTGAATTGGGAGAAGTGTCACTTCATGGTGACAAAATGTATTGTTCTAGGACACAAGGTGTCTAGAAAAGGAATTGAAGTTGATAAGGCAAAAATCTGTGTGATTGAGAAACTTCCTCCACCTATTAATGTCAAAGGTGTGAGGAGTTTTCTTGGTCATGCAGGATTTTATAGGCGGTTTATAAAAGATTTTTCAAAAATTGCCAAGCCTTTGTGCAAGTTGTTGGTGAAAGAGCAAGATTTTGTTTTTATTGATGAATGTCTGCATGCATTTCATATTTTGAAAGAAAAGTTGATCACTGCACCAATAATCACGGCACCTGATTTTTCATTGCCTTTTGAGTTGATGTGTGATGCAAGTGATTATGCTGTGGGAGTAGTGCTAGGCCAAAGAAAGGACAAATTATTGCATGTCATTTACTATGCTAGTAAAATTCTTAATGAGGCACAAAAGAATTATGCTACTACAGAGAAAGAATTATAGGCTATTGTGTATGCATTTGACAAATTTAGGTCATATCTGCTAGGGTCAAAGGTTATTGTTTACACTGACCATGCAGCTTAGAAATATTTGTTAGCTAAGCAGGATGCTAAGCCCAGGTTGCTCCGATGGATGTTACTTCTGCAAGAGTTTGAAGTGGAAATCAAAGACAAAAAGGGAGTTGAAAACCTGGTGGCTGATCGCTTATCCAGGATTACAGAGACAAATCTACAAGAAGGACCAGAAGTGGTGATTAAGGAAGAGTTTCCCGATGAGCAAATACTGGCCATAAGCACAAAGTTGGTGCGGAATCAAGTCTTGACAATTAATACTCCACCGTGGTTTGTTGACTTTGCGAATTACAAAGCTGCTGAAGCAATGCCTAAGGATTTCACCTGGCAACAGAGGAAGAAATTTCTACATGATGTGAAGAGATACATCTGGGATGAACCATACCTCTTCTATATGTGTTCAAATGGGGTAATCAGAAGGTGTATTCCAGAGGAGGAACATAAAGACGTCTTGTGGCACTGTCAAGGTTCAGCCTATGGTGGACACTTTGCAGGTGAAAGAACAACAACAAAAGTTTTGATGAGTGGTTTCTATTGGCCCACCTTGAGGAAATGTTCAAGACATTTTACAATCTTTATGAGGCTTGGGAGAGGTTCAAGACACTTTTGAAGAAATGTCCACAATATGGAATTGAAGTGTGGAATCAAGCAGCAATATTTCTCCAAGGGTTGACAACCAATACAAGAACATTGGTGAATGCCACAGCTGGTGGTTCACTGACAACCAAGACTCCTCAGGAAGCCCTTGGCATATTTGAGTCTTTGGCATCTCAAGAGTTTGACAATGCTCTAGTGAATGACGGAAGAATGAGAATTATAAAGATGGATGGCTATGATGCCTTGTTAGCCAAGAATGATCAGATGATGCAAATGCAAAAAAGAACAACAGCAACAGTTGGATGCTCTCACCAAGCAAATATCTTCTCAAAAGGTTGCTTCTGTAGACACTAATCCCGTGTGTACAATTTGTGGGAAAAGCCATGCTACAGATGATTGTGATTATGGGGGATCTGCTGAACAAGTAGAAGTGAATGGGTTATGGTATGATCAGAGGAACCATAATAACCAGGGGCGAAATGTATATGTTCCACCATGGAAGAACAAGAATCAGCACCCAGGATTCAGTTATAGTTCCAATCATCAGTTGAATCCTCCACTGCATCCTCCTCCACAACATTCTTCACAACAAGGAGATACTTCTGCATGGGAGAAATCTTTTGCCCAGTTATCTAAGACCACTCAAGATTATATTCGGGGTTCAAATTCTTTCAGAGAAGAAACTTCTGCATTCATGCAAGAAACAAAAACATCATTCAGGAACCAGGAAGCATCCATCCGGAACTTGGAGACACAAATTGGTCAGTTGTCTAGACAAATATCTGAGAGACCACTGGGAAAGTTCCCTGGTGGTACAATGGTGAATCCAAAGGAGCATTGCAAGTCTATTACTACAAGAAGTGGGCTTGTGCTTCAGCCGGTTAAGAAGAAAGCGGAAGGTAAGGAAGAAGAAGAAGTTGTTGTTGAAGATGTTGTAGTTGAAAATGAAGAAGAAAAAGTTGAGAAAGATAAGAAAGAAGGTGAGGTAGTAGTTGAAAATACTTTTTCACCTAAGAAGTTGATGAAGTGGGAGAAGAAGAAAATGAATGACAAGCAGGACCAGCTAATTAATTTGTCTCCATATGCCAAAGTTCCTTATCCTCAGAGGTTGAAGCAGGAAATTCAGAAGCAGCATTATGCAAGATTTCTGGATATTTTCAAGAAATTGCAAATCAACATTCCGTTTGTTGAAGCTTTAGAGAACATGTCTCAATATGCAAAATTCATGAAGGATCTTCTGTCTAAGAAGAGGAAGTTCAAGGATGGTGAGACTGTGGCGTTAACAGAGGAGTGTAGTGCCCTGATTCAGAAGAAGCTTCCTCCAAAGTTAAAAGACCCATGAAGTTTCAGCATCCCTATTGCAATTGGAATGTGGAAGTAGGAAAAGCACTTTGTGACTTGGGGGCCTGATAACTCATATTTTATTGCACTTATTTGTTACTCTTGATTAGTATTTTTAGGATTTATTTGAATAAAATAATGATGTTTTGAGTTAATTTACATTTTTAGTTTTTAATTGGGTTTAATTTATTTTCGTCAGAATTTTTCAGCTTTACGTTACTTCTGTATTTTGGCCATATCTCGGTCCACAGTTGTCGGATTGACTCTGTTCTTGTTGGGTTTTTCAGATAACAAAGAGGGATACAATTCTTATGTAGAGCTCGAAGCCCAATTCGGAGTGCAAGCCGGTCGATTTCTGAAGCCAAGAAGAACATGTCTTGCTGAAGTTTTAGACTTGTAATTAAATTTTATTTTATTTTATTTTAGACAATTGGGCCGATCAGATTTGAGCCCTAGCCTGTTTTGGTTTGGGTTATATGAAGGCAAATTAGAAAAATTTGTTTCATTATGTAATTTTCAGAATTGTGGATCAAAGCATTTTCTCTGAATCGTTCTCCGCGTTCTTCATCTTCTTCTTTTTCTTTTTCTTTTATGCAATTTAATTTGTAGTCATGTTTATCCTAGCCATGTTAGGCTAAATCCTCTTTTAATCAACCTAAGGGGAAGGGATTCCATGGATCTGTCTAGAGGATCTGCAATCAATCTCGAACCAGATTCGTTTCTTTACCCTAACTGAGATCAATATCGTGCGATTGTGGATATTCGATCTGAGGTTCGCGATTGCGATTATGGGTAAAGAATGATCATCAGATTTGATGATCTGATTAATCTCAATTGGAAATAAGGATTCTGATTCAATTTAGATTAATCATGAATTTGGTAATTTTTATAATTCCCTAACCATATTTGTTTTTTTTCCTAACTCAGATCGATATCGTGCGATTGTGGATATTCGATCTGAGGTTCGCGATTGCGATTATGGAAAAGGAATAATCATCAGATTTGATGATCCGATTGTTCTCAATTAGAAATAAGGATTCTGATTCAATTGAGATCAATCGTGAATTTGGTAATTTTTATCCAATGAAGGACATCGTAGGAACCCTAACCTTAGGTTGGTTAATTTTAATTACGAAGTTTTAACCCCAGTTTTTATATTCTGTGTTTTATTCAACCGAAATCCAAAACCCCCCTTTTATTTTCTATTTTCATAAGCGATTTTTACCAATTCAATTTCCTTGAGAGATGACTTAGGGTTTCCATTTTACTGCAAATTTTTGAACCCTAATTAAAAATCATTTTTAATTTGCGCGAGTTCGACAGCTCGTGTTAAATTTGGCGCCGTTGCCGGGGACCGAACCTGGGTTGTCCGCGTGACAGGCGGAAATACTCACCACTGTACTACAACGACTTTCTTGAGTAGATTTGAGTGATACACTGATTACCTGATACACTTGAGAGAAAAATATTGAGAGCATCATGTGAGAAACCATTTTCTATAATTGGAATGTGCAGCTGAAGTTAGCAGGTCTTGTGATTTGAGATTAGGGAATTTCTGTCCTGATTGATTTATCTGTGGAAGACTTGTGATCTTTGTACATTTTATGTATGCTTGATAATGGTTAGAAAGGATTGGTTGATCTTAGTCTTTGCTTTCAATTTTAGTTTTTGCCCAGGAGTGCAAAAAGATAAGTGTGGGGAAATTTGATAACTCATATTTTATTGCACTTATTTGTTACTCTTGATTAGTATTTTTAGGATTTATTTGAATAAAATAATGATATTTTGAGTTAATTTACATTTTTAGTTTTTGATTGGGTTTAATTTATTTTCATCAGAATTTTTCAGCTTTACGTTACTTCTGTATTTTGGCCATATCTCGGTCCACAGTTGTCGGATTGACTCCGTTCTTGTTGGGTTTCTCAGATAAAAAAGAGGGATACAATTCTTATGAAGAGCTCGAAGCCCAATCCGGACTGGAAGCTGGTCGATTTCTGAAGCCAAGAAGAACATGTCTTGCTGAAGTTTTAGACTTGTAATTAAGTTTTTTTTTATTTTTTTATTTTAGACAATTGGGCCGATCAGATTTGAGCCCTAGCCTGTTTTGGTTTGGGTTATATGAAGGCAAATTAGAAA
This sequence comes from Gastrolobium villosum, assembly GCA_032173675.1. Classification (NCBI taxonomy): domain Eukaryota; kingdom Viridiplantae; phylum Streptophyta; class Magnoliopsida; order Fabales; family Fabaceae; genus Gastrolobium; species Gastrolobium villosum. Next base: position 113,677 of record JAVKPL010007027.1, read on the forward strand.
AATTTGTTTCATTATGTAATTTTCAGAATTGTGGATCAAAGCATTTTCTCTGAATCGTTCTCCGCGTTCTTCATCTTCATCTTCTTCTTTTTCTTTTTCTTTTATGCAATTTAATTTGTAATCATGTTTATCCTAGCCATGTTAGGCTAAATCCTCTTTTAATCAACCTAAGGGGAAGGGATTCCATGGATCTGTCTAGAGGATCTGCGATCAATCTCTAACCGGATTCGTTTCTTTACCCTAACTCAGATCAATATCGTGCGATTGTGGATATTCGATCTGAGGTTCGCGATTGCGATTATGGGTAAAGAATGATCATCAAATTTGATGATCCGATTAATATCAATTAGAAATAAGGATTCTGATTCAATTTAGATTAATCGTGAATTTGGTAATTTTTATAATTCTCTAACCAAATTTGTTTTTTTTCCTAACTCAGATCGATATCGTGCGATTGTGGATATTCGATCTGAGGTTCGCGATTGCGATTATGGAAAAGGAGTAATCATCAGATTTGATGATCCGATTATTCTCAATTGGAAATAAGGATTCTGATTCAATTGAGATCAATCGTGAATTTGGTAATTTTTATCCAATGAAGGACATCGTAGGAACCCTAACCTTAGGTTGGTTAATTTTAATTACGAAGTTTTAACCCCAGTTTTTATATTTTGTCATTTATTCAACCGAAATCCAAACCCCACTTTTATTTTCTATTTTCATAAGTGATTTTTACCAATTCAATTTCCTTGAGAGACGACTTAGGGTTTCCACTTTACTGCAAATTTCTGAACCCTAATTAAAAATAATTTTTAATTTGCGCGAGTTCGGCAGCTCGTGTCAGGGCCAACATAAATTTAATGCCATTGTCTGTCTGTAGAGCTTTGGGAATTAACAAGTTGGAGGATACCAATGTTATTCTGCATCTAGCAGATAGATCAATCAAGAGACCAGAGGGGGTGGTAGAAGATGTTCTGGATAAGGTGGATAAATTCATCTTTCTTGTAGACTTTGTGATACTTGATATGGAAGAAGAAGATACTGAAAGTCCTCTACTTCTAGGGAGGCCATTTTTAGCAACTATAAGATCCCTGATTGATGTTGAACAAGGGAAGTTGATGCTAAGGGTGAATGAAAAACAATTACCATAGATATGTTTGAAGCCATTAAGCATCCTGTTGATGTGGAGGATTGTTTCAGAATTGATATCATACAGGAGCTTATGGAAGAAGTGATAGGAGAAGAAAACTTTTCACTTGAGGACTACAAATTCAAGGAAGACACAAGTGTGGAATATTATGAAGAGGAACCGGTAGTTGAAGAGTTAGAAAAGAAGGTAGATGATATTCCCAAATGAGCACCTAAGGTGGAGCTTGAAGAACTACCTTCAAATCTTAAATATGTGTTCCTTGGAGATGATCAAACATACCCAGCCATTATCAATGCATTGTTGTCTGAAGGGGAGGAAGTAAATTTGATTGAGGTGCTCAAAGAGAACAAGATAGCCATGGGCTGGTCATTTTCAGACCTTAAGGGTATCAACCCTTCCTTTTGCACTCATAAGATATTTATGGAAGAGAAATTCAAATCAGTGAGGCAACCACATAGAAGACTCAATCCTACTATGAAGGAGGTAGTGAGGAAGGAGGTGGTGAAGTTGCTTGATGCTGGGATGATCTATCCTATTTAAGACAGTGCTTGGGTGAGTCCCGTTCAGACAGTACCTAAGAAAGGAGGGATGACTGTTGTGAGGAATGAGAACAATGAACTGATCCCTACAAGAACAGTCACCGGCTAGAGAATGTGCATTGACTACCGGACACTCAACAAAGCAACAAGGAAGGACCATTTCCCTATTCCATTTCTAGACCAAATGCTGGAGAGATTGGCAGGACATGCTTTATACTATTTTTTGGACGGGTACTCCGGCTATAATCAGATAGCTGTGGCTCCAGAAGATTAGGAGAAAACCGCATTCACTTGTCCATATGGAATCTTTGCATACCGGATGATGTCTTTCGGCTTATGCAATGCACCAGTAACTTTTTAAAGGTGAATGCTTTCCATATTCTCTGACATGGTAGAAAAATATATTGAAATTTCTATGGATGATTTTTCTATATTTGGTCCTACTTTTGATGCATGTCTAGAAAATTTGGATAATGTCTTAAAAAGATGCCAAGAGTGTAATCTTGTGTTGAATTGGGAGAAGTGTCACTGCATGGTGACATAGGGTATTGTTTTAGGACAAAAGGTGTCCAAAAAAGGAATTGAAGTGGATAAAGCAAAAATTTCTATTATTGAGAAGCTTCCTCCTCCCATAAATGTTAAAGGTGTAAGAAATTTTCTAGGTCATGCAGGATTTTATAGACGCTTCATAAAAGACTTTTCCAAAGTTGAAAAACCTTTATGCAAGCTGGTAGTGAAGGATCAAGAGTTTGTGTTTACTGATGAATGTCTGTATGCATTTAACTTTCTGTTAGAAAAGTTGATCACAGCACCAATAATAATGGCACCTGATTTTTCATTGCCTTTTGAGTTGATGTGTGATGCAAGTGATTTTGCTGTGGGAGTAGTGTTAGGCCAAAGAAAGGACAAATTATTGCATGTCATTTACTATGCTAGTAAAATCCTCAATGATTCACAGAAGAATTATGCTACTACAGAAAAGGAATTAATAGCAATTGTGTATGCATTTGACAAGTTTAGGTCATATCTGCTAGGGTCAAAGATTATTGTTTACACTGACCATGCAGCTTTGAAGTATTTGTTAACAAAGCAGGATGCTAAGCCCAGGTTTCTCCGATGGATGTTACTTCTGCAAGAGTTTGAAGTGGAAATCAAAGACAAAAAGGGACTTGAAAACTTGGTGGCTGATCACTTATCCAGGATCACAGAGACAGATCTACAAGAGGGACCAGAAGTGGTGATTAAAGAAGAGTTTCCTGATGAGCAAATATTGGCTATAAGCACAAAGTTGGTGCAGGATCAAGTATTGACAATTAATACTCCACCGTGGTTTGCTGATTTTGCCAATTACAAAGCTGCTGGAGCAATGCCTAAGGTTTTCACCTGGCAACAGAGGAAGAAATTTCTGCATGATGTGAGGAGATACATCTGGTATGAACCATACCTCTTCTATAGGTGTTCAAATGGGGTAATCAGAAGATGTATCCCAGAGGAGGAACAAAAAAATGTCTTATGGCACTGTCATGGTTCAGCCTATGGTGGACACTTTGCAGGTTAAAGAACAACAGCAAAGGTTTTGATGAGTGGTTTCTTTAGGCGTTACTCAATCTCAACTGCGTACCAAAAGCCTCATGCAGCGCCTACCAGAACCGAGATGTAAACTTCGGGTCCCTACCACTGATGATACTTTCGGGCACCCCGTGAAGCCTCACGGTCTCGCGGACATAAAGCTTGGCCAACTGCTCTGTAGTGAATCTCACCTTCATTAATACTTAGCCAAGTTGATTACTTAATCAATTATCATGAAATATCGCCTATAACACCTCATATATTTAAATGTGTATTTTATATTAAAATGTGAAATGAAAATTGATGGATTAATGAAAATCCGTGATTTATGGCCAAAATGGGCAAAAAGTGCAAAATGGTAATTGACCAGCCGTGTATTCTGAGGCATGAAAATTGAGTTAGAGATTTCATATGACAAAAATAATGCTGGAAATGGAATCAGGGCAGAAAATTGAGTGAATAGGCAAATTTGGGAAAAACTGATGAATAGTGATTTTAAGTGTTAAATACTCTGGTATGAGTGTACCGATAAGTGTGAAATTTTTATCAATATTTTGGGAAAATAAAAATATGTCATGGACTGGAAAAATATGTAGATTAAGAATTTATGATCAGAATTTTTATCGGGATTAAAGTTAGATCGCGTGTGGGACCCGCGGGACCAAAATCCACTTGGCCCCACACCCTCCCCACGCCTTCCTTCCCTTTTTCTTCTTCCCTTCCCGTGAGTTTCCCCCATTTCACAAACAAAGAACCCATTCTCTCTTCCTTGAGCCATTTCTTTAATTCTTCACCAAATCTCTTGATCTTGGTGTTGAAATCTATTGTAAACAACCTTCTAGAGCCATTGGTGACACTTCCAAGCCTTGAACCCACCTCCTTGTTGCGTTTTTGGGCGAAGTCAGATCCGAACCATTGTGGTTCTTGGAGTTTTTGGGAGCTTTTGGTCTTCCTTTGGCTTAGTGAAGCCTTGGTGGTGAACATACACTAGATTGTAAGTATATTTGTGGTATCTTTGTGGTTGATTTTGTAGATCTAGGAATTTATGCTCTAAGCCTTTAATCTTAGATGTGTGATGATAGAGAGCCCAAATGGAAAAATGCTATTAGATGAAAATGCCTTAGAATGATGCTTGTAAGCTAGAAATGCTATGATAAATTTTGGTGAAAAAGTTAGGTTTTTAACTTAGGAAAATTGTGGAATTTTCATGAAAATTGAGGTTTGGTGTAATTTGGAATTGTTGATCGTTGTAGGGTGCCTCACACGGACGTGATTGTGAAAGGTTGATTTGGAGCATACGTGTGGAAAGGATTTGCTTGTGTTGAGGTAAACCCTTGGAACTTGGGTTTAATCCCTTGTGTGCTCCACCACACCTAGTGGAAGGTTGTGGTTGGATTATGTGTTTATGGCATTGTGTGATTATGTGCTTGTATGCCATATTGCTTGAATTGTGTGAAAATTGTTTGGTCACTGGCCAGTTGACGTGTGTTGGGTTTGGACATCCGCTGGATTTATTCCGTGTGGGAATGCCAGTTGGGTATGCCGTGGGGTCGACTCTGGGAGCGACACCAGGATGAGCCAAACGTGGGACATCCGCTGGATAGGACTCATGAGGAGTTCCAGTTGGGTTTTGCCATGGAGTCTTCTCAACCATGGGAGAGGCGCCAGGATTGTCTCGGGAGTTATATGATGGAGTCCTTGAACATAAATCCAATTGTGGATGTTCTCGGTTTGTCTCCAGTTGTTGGTAATATTGTATTGCATGCATATTATATGATGTTATATTTGCACATTGAGTGAGCCATGGAGTGGAGAGAGCCTCTAGCTCCATTGGTTTACTGAGATATATTTGTATATCTCACCCCGTGTTTGGGGGACCATATTTCAGGGCATTATGAGCCGGGAGGAGCTTCGGGCAAGAAGCCCGCTTAGTGGACTGTGGATTGCTTATGGTGCATGGTGCTAGCATGCCATTTTGGAGGAGTCTATGAAGTGCATATAGCATGACATTAGTATTTTGAGACTTAGGTCATGAACATATTGCATGAGATTATTCCCATGCTTTTGTAGTGTTCATGATTGTGTACTAAGTCTTGTTTATTGTTTATTATTCATGCCATGGATAATTGTATATTTTGAGTGAGCATGGGACTTGTCCATTGCCACATTCATTGCACTTGAAGTCTTGGTATCTATGTTGTAAAATGGTCCATATTTGTTGTAAAATGGCCATAATCTTAAAGACTTTGTAAATGATGCATGATTGAATGAAAATGCATGATGGAAGGGCCTAGAGCCTACATTAGGGTATGTTTAAGTGTTGTGTGGAGTACTAAGGTGTTAGGGATGGATTACACAACTCCTTTTGGGCTGAAAATGCTGTAATCTGTCATTTTTACTGCATAGTAATCGATTACCCAAGCATGGTAATCGATTACCATGCAACAGGGGACGAAATAAATGCTACTGTCTCCACTGGTAATCGATTACTAAGGCTTGGTAATCGATTACCATGTGAGTTAATCGATTACCCAAGATTGGTAATCGATTACCAGAGAACAGAGGATGAAAAATTGGCTACTGCCTCATTTTTGACAGGTGGTAATCGATTACCACCCACTGGTAATCGATTACCACAGTGTAATTTTCGAAAATTCAGGTTTTTCTAGACTAAAAGAATGGGGCTTAACTTGGTGTGTAGGACTCCAATTGGTACGTGGTTTGAAACCACGCGTAGCTAACGTAAAGGACTATAACATGGTAAAACGTGAGAGTAAAATGGTGAGTTTAAATGAATTGAATAAAAAGAAAGATTAGTGATGTTAGTAAAATGTATGATTCCGCGAATTGCATTTACAATTATAGTGTTGTTTTAATTGATTACGGAAAAAGTTATTGTTATGAAAAGGAATATGGTAAAAGAAAAAAGTTGTCCGTAATTTAATTAACCCAATCACTGTGATTGTAACTGCGCTTAATATCATAATCAATGTTAACAATACCGGTGTACAACGGGCTGTTACATTTTATGGTATCAGAGCAGTTTTGTGAGGGAACTCTGATTGTGTATGTTTGTATCTTGTGTTCCATAGCTATCCGTGAACTATTTATGATTAATGTATATGTGATTCCTCAGTGTGGGTCTGATCAACTCATTCCTTTGTGTTACATGTACAGATATCATGAGTAGGGCGCGTGGTCACCGTGGGGCACGTGGTGCAGGTCCTTTGCCACCGGATCCGGTCACTGCAGTCCTGAATGCTCTGCAGGCGGAGACGGCTGCAAATAGAAACATGACTGAAAACCTGATGAAGACTAATCAGGATATGATGCAAGCCTTTATGGCTGAGATGAGGGCTGATAGAAATCGTCCTAGGAGGGATAATTCACCTCCACACACGGCTACGGTGACTCTACACCGACGCCATCTGTTACTCCTCAACAAGGGGAGAGTGGGGCTAGTCACCACACTGGTGAGGCTAGTCATCACACCACTGACCCTAGCTATGTTCCTGATCCGTCATCTGTTGCCCAATCCACTGGGGCTGCGGGACAGGTTGTTGATAATGCTGATGATGAGCGTAGGCTCATATCTTTTAGGAAACATAAGCCACCCGCATTTCTGGGGTCAAGGGACCCGAAGGAGGTTACTGCTTGGTTAAGGGGAATGGATAAGATTTTCCAAGTGATGAGATGCCAAGATCCGCAGAAATTGTTGTATTCGGTTTATATGCTGGAAGGTGATGCCCAGGAGTGGTGGGACAATGTGTCTCGCCCATATGTTATTCAGGGTGAGATTATTTCTTGGACAATGTTCGAAGGTTTATTTCATGAAGAATACTTTCCCCATGATGTTCGGGAGGCAAAGCAAGGTGAGTTTGATAGCCTTTTGCAGGGAGTCATGACAGTGGATGCCTATGTGGCAAAATTTAATGAGCTTGTGAAATTTGCAAATTATGGAGGTACTCTACCTACTCCTGAGTTTTTGTCAGCTAAATTTCAAAGAGGGCTGAATGAGAAGATTGCTAAGAGAATGTCAAATACTGCGGTGAGAAACTTTGCTGATTTGGTGACCCAATGCAAGAGGGTCGAGACTATTTATGGTAGGTATCCAAAATCTGATACGGTAAAAGAGCAAGAAATTAAGAGGACACCTGGTCCTTCAGGTAATACAAATAGAGGAGGTTTTAACAATAATAACAGGGGTAGGGGGTTGCATGTGAGGCAGCCTCCTGATCAGTTCAAGAGGGGTGGAAACCCTGGTGGTGGTGGTGCTGCGGACAAATACTTTACCCCACAATGTGTGAAGTGCAGGAAATACCACAAAGGTGTATGTGGTGCTGGTCCGTTGGCTTGTTTTAAGTGTGGTCGGAATGGCCACTTTGCTAGAGATTGTCCATCTTCTTCGGGGCAGGCTGCGAATCTGCAGGCCTTGCCGACCGCTACTGCTACTGTTACTCCTACCGCTGCTGTTCCTACTGTGGGACGAGTATATACTACGAATGCGCAACATACTGAAAAGGCTCCGAACTTGGTAAAAGGTATAATTTTCCTCTCTAATGTTGATTTGTCTGTGTTATTTGATTCGGGAGCAACACATTCTTTTGTGGCGGACTATGTGGCTAAGGCGTTGGACTTAAAGGTAACACGAATGGTTCCTCCGATGCGTATTACTACCGCTACAGGAGAGGTTAGTGAATCGTCTTGGATTTCCGAAGATGTGAAGTTCACCTATTTAGGCAGGGGTTACACCATTGATTTAATTATCTTACCCCTGGCCTCTGTCAATTTGATTTTGGGGATGGATTGGTTGTCTCGGAACTGCGCAATGATTGATTGCTGCGGAAAGAGGTTGTTGCTATCTCACGAGAGGCCGTCTGTTTGTCCGTCCTTGTATTTGTCTGTCAGTCAAACTGTGAAAGCCTTGAAGGCTGGAGATTTGGGGTATGTCTTGTTGGGCGGATTGGTGGGTGATAAAAAGAAGGAGATTTCTTCTATTCTGGTTGTTAATGAGTTTGAGGATGTATTCCCTGAAGAGATACCGGAATTTCCGCCTGAGAGAGAGATTGAATTCTCGATTGACCTATTGCCTGGTGTGGGGCCGATCTCCTTGGCTCCATACCAGATGTCGCCACTTGAGTTAGCCGAGTTGAAGAAACACATTGAAGAACTATCTACGAAGAATTTTATTAGGCCGAGTGTGTCTCCGTGGGGAGCACCGGTTATATTTGTGAAGAAAAAGGATGGTAGCATGAGATTGTGCACTGACTACCGACAGTTGAATAAAGTGACTATTAAGAACCGGTACCCATTGCCGCGCATTGATGATTTATTAGATCAGTTGAGGGATGCCTGTGTGTTTTCGAAGATTGATCTCCGGTCCGGATACCACCAGATTCGGATTAAACCGGAGGATGTACCTAAAACAGCTTTCCGATCCAGATATGGACATTTTGAATATCAAGTGATTCCTTTTGGGCTTACTAATGCCCCTGCGGTGTTCATGGATTATATGAACCGCATCTTTAAACCGTATTTGGACCAGTTTGTAATTGTATTTATTGATGATATCTTGATCTATTCTAAGAGTAAGGAGGAGCACATCGACCATTTGAGGACTGTGTTGCAGGTATTGAAGGATAAGAAACTGTATGCCAAACCGTCTAAGTGTGAATTCTGGTTGTCTGAGGTGCAATTTTTGGGTCATGTTATTTCTGCAAGCGGTGTTGCAGTGGATCCAAGCAAGATTGAAGCGGTAAGCGACTGGGAACGACCTAAGACTGTGACTGAGATTAGAAGTTTTCTGGGGCTTGCTGGTTATTATCGCCGATTTATACAGGGATTCTCTGCAATGGTTCTGCCGTTGACCCGATTGACACGAAAGGATACTCCTTTTGTGTGGACCCAGGAATGTGAGGACTGTTTTCTGCTACTTAAAGAGAAATTGACCACTGCTCCGGTGTTAACTCTGCCTGATCCGGAGGGTGAGTTTGTGTTATATTGTGACGCTTCTAAGAAAGGTTTAGGGAGCGTGCTGATGCAGGAAGGAAAAGTGATTGCTTATGCGTCTAGGCAGTTAAGGCCGCATGAAGAAAATTATCCGACGCACGACTTGGAACTGGCTGCTATTGTGTTTGCCTTGAAAATCTGGAGGCACTTTCTGTATGGGATGAAATTTGCTGTGTTCAGTGATCATAAAAGCTTGAAATATTTGTTTGATCAGAAGGAGCTGAATATGAGGCAGCGTAGATGGGTTGAATTCTTGAAAGATTATGACTTTGAGCTGAAATACCACCCGGGAAAGGCTAATGTTGTGGCAGATGCGTTGAGTAGGAAGTCTGTCAATTTATCTCATATGATGATGTGGGACAATGAAGTGATTGAACAATTTCGGGACATGAAAATAACGGATTTCTTTGCAGGGAGAATGTGTGATATGGAGTTGACTCAGATTGAAAACGAGCTGCACGAGAAGATTAAAGAGACTCAGATTCGCAATGAAAGTATAAAATATTTGAAAGGCCAGAGTGGCATATCTGTTAATGAACAGGGACTTTTATTGTATCAGGGCAGGATTGTTGTGCCCAAGGAACTTGCAGAGGAAGTTATGACTGAGGCCCATAAGGGTCAATATGCTATCCACCCAGGTGCCACAAAAATGTACCAAGATTTGAAAGTTAAGTTCTGGTGGCCTGGGATGAAAAGGGATGTTGCCGAGTACGTATCTAAGTGCTTGGTATGTCAGAAAGTAAAGATAGAGCATCAGAAACCTGCTGGATTACTTCAGCCGCTGGATATACCAGAATGGAAATGGGAGAGTATTTCAATGGATTTTGTTGTGGGATTGCCGCGAACTCAGGCTGGTTACGATTCGATTTGGGTTATTGTGGACCGACTCACGAAGTCTGCACATTTTCTACCAGTACGAGTGGATTACACCACAGAGAAGTTGGCTACACTGTATGTAATGGAGATTGTTAGACTCCATGGGATACCGATTAGCATTGTTAGTGATCGGGACCCGAAGTTTACTTCACGCTTTTGGGGAGCTTTGCAGCAGGCTTTTGGCACTCAGCTTCGACTGAGCACTGCGTATCACCCGCAAACCGATGGTCAGACTGAGAGGACCATACAGACACTTGAGGATATGCTGAGAGCTTGCACATTGGAACAGGGTAATGCTTGGGATAAGTACTTACCATTGGTGGAATTTTCTTATAATAACAGTTGTCACTCCAGTCTGGGTATGGCACCGTATGAGGTATTGTGTGGGAGGAGGTGTCGTACGCCCACTTGTTGGACTGAGGTAGGCGATAAAGAAAGATTTGGTCCGGATTTTGTGCAGGAAACGACAGTTCAAATTGAAATGATCAGAGAAAAGTTGAAACAGGCACAGAATCGGCAGAAAAGCTACTATGACAACAAGCATAGACCGCTAGAATTTGAGGAAGGTGACCATGTTTTTGTACGGTTATCTCCGGTCACGGGTGTTGGCCGTGCGTTGGGTGTGAGGAAGCTGAGTCCACGGTTCATTGGACCGTATCAAATCATGAAAAGGGTCGGATTAGTGGCCTATCAGCTTTCCTTACCCCCTCAGTTGTCCAATCTACATGATGTTTTTCATGTGTCGCAGTTGCGACGTTATGTTCCGGATGAATCACATGTGGTGATACCGGATAATATTGAAATCAGGGAGAACTTGAAGACTCCCATCGGTCCTATTGCAATTTTGGACCGCACTGAAAAGAGATTGAGAAGTAAAATTATTCCCATGCTGAAGATTCAGTGGGAAGGCCGCACACCTGAGGAGGCTACTTGGGAGCGGGAGGACGAGATTCTCCGGCTGTATCCTGAGTTAGCAAGCAGGTATGATTTAATTTTGCGGACAAAATTTCTAAAAGGAGGGGTGAATATAACACCTCATATATTTAAATGTGTATTTTATATTAAAATGTGAAATGAAAATTGATAGATTAATGAAAATCCGTGATTTATGGTCAAAATGGGCAAAAAGGGCAAAATGGTAATTGACCAGCCGTGTATTCTGAGGCATGAAAATTGAGTTAGAGATTTCATATGAAAAAAATAATGCTGGAAATGGAATCAGGGCGGAAAATTGAGTGAATAGGCAAATTTGGGAAAAACTGAAGAATAGTGATTTTAAGTGTTAAATACTGTGGTATGAGTGTACCGATAAGTGTGAAATTTTTATCAATATTTTGGGGAAATAAAAATATGTCATGGACTGGAAAAATATGTAGATTAAGAATTTATGATCAGAATTTTTATCGGGATTAAAGTTAGATCGCATGTGGGACCCGCGGGACCAAAATCCACTTGGCCCCACACCCTCCCCACGCCTTCCTTCCCTTTTTCTTCTTCCCTTCCCGTGAGTTTCCCCCATTTCACAAATAAAGAACCCATTCTCTCTTCCTTGAGCCATTTCTTCAATTCTTCACCAAATCTCTTGACCTTGGTGTTGAAATCTACTGTAAACAACCTTCTAGAGCCATTGGTGACACTTCCAAGCCTTGAATCCACCTCCTTGCTGCGTTTTTGGGCGAAGTCAGATCCGAACCATTGTGGTTCTTGGAGTTTTTTGGGAGCTTTTGGTCTTCCTTTGGCTTAGTGAAGCCTTGGTGGTGAACATACACTAGATTGTAAGTATATTTGTGGTATCTTTGTGGTTGATTTTGTAGATCTAGGAATTTATGCTCTAAGCCTTTAATCTTAGATGTGTGATGATAGAGAGCCCAAATGGAAAAATGCTATTAGATGAAAATGCCTTAGAATGATGCTTGTAAGCTAGAAATGCTATGATAAATTTTGGTGAAAAAGTTAGATTTTTAACTTAGGAAAATTGTGGAATTTTCATGAAAATTGAGGTTTGGTGTAATTTGGAATTGTTGATCGTTGTAGGGTGCCTCACACGGACGTGATTGTGAAAGGTTGATTTGGAGCATACGTGTGGAAAGGATTTGCTTGTGTTGAGGTAAACCCTTGGAACTTGGGTTTAATCGCTTGTGTGCTCCACCACACCTAGTGGAAGGTTGTGGTTGGATTATGTGTTTATGGCATTGTGTGATTATGTGCTTGTATGCCATATTGCTTGAATTGTGTGAAAATTGTTTGGTCACTGGCCAGTTGACGTGTGTTGGGTTTGGACATCCGCTGGATTTATTCCGTGTGGGAATGCCAGTTGGGTATGCCGTGGGGTCGACTCTGGGAGCGACACCAGGATGAGCCAAACGTGGGACATCCGCTGGATAGGACTCATAAGGAGTTCCAGTTGGGTTTTGCCATGGAGTCTTCTCAACCATGGGAGAGGCGCCAGGATTGTCTCGGGAGTTATATGATGGAGTCCTTGAACATAAATCCAATTGTGGATGTTCTCGGTTTGTCTCCAGTTGTTGGTAATATTGTATTGCATGCATATTATATGATGTTATATTTGCACATTGAGTGAGCCATGGAGTGGAGAGAGCCTCTAGCTCCATTGGTTTACTGAGATATATTTGTATATCTCACCCCGTGTTTGGGGGACCACATTTCAGGGCATTATGAGCCGGGAGGAGCTTCGGGCAAGAAGCCCGCTTAGTGGACTGTGGATTGCTTATGGTGCATGGTGCTAGCATGCCATTTTGGAGGAGTCTATGAAGTGCATATAGCATGACATTAGTATTTTGAGACTTAGGTCATGAACATATTGCATGAGATTATTCCCATGCTTTTGTAGTGTTCATGATTGTGTACTAAGTCTTGTTTATTGTTTATTATTCATGCCATGGATAATTGTATATTTTGAGTGAGCATGGGACTTGTCCATTGCCACATTCATTGCACTTGAAGTCTTGGTATCTATGTTGTAAAATGGTCCATATTTGTTGTAAAATGGCCATAATCTTAAAGACTTTGTAAATGATGCATGATTGAATGAAAATGCATGATGGAAGGGCCTAGAGCCTACATTAGGGTATGTTTAAGTGTTGTGTGGAGTACTAAGGTGTTAGGGATGGATTACACAACTCCTTTTGGGCTGAAAATGCTGTAATCTGTCATTTTTACTGCATAGTAATCGATTACCCAAGCATGGTAATCGATTACCATGCAACAGGGGACGAAATAAATGCTATTGTCTCCACTGGTAATCGATTACTGAGGCTTGGTAATCGATTACCATGTGAGGTAATCGATTACCATGTGAGGTAATCGATTACCCAAGATTGGTAATCGATTACCAGAGAACAGAGGATGAAAAATTGGCTACTGCCTCATTTTTGACAGGTGGTAATCGATTACCACCCACTGGTAATCGATTACCACAGTGTAATTTTCGAAAATTCAGGTTTTTCTAGACTAAAAGAAAGGGGCTTAACTTGGTGTGTAGGACTCCAATTGGTACGTGGTTTGAAACCACGCGTAGCTAACGTAAAGGACTATAACATGGTAAAACGTGAGAGTAAAATGGTGAGTTTAAATGAATTGAATAAAAAGAAAGATTAGTGATGTTAGTAAAATGTATGATTCCGCGAATTGCATTTACAATTATAGTGTTGTTTTAATTGATTACGGAAAAAGTTATTGTTATGAAAAGGAATATGGTAAAAGAAAAAAGTTTCCCGTAATTTAATTAACCCAATCACTGTGATTGTAACTGCGCTTAATATCATAATCAATGTTAACAATACCGGTGTACAACGGGCTGTTACATCGCCTGTACGTAAATTGCAAGACAACTAACTGAAATATCTCATTACATAAATAGAGTGAGTATCTAAGTCACAGGACCACAACACATAGCCCGGACAATATCCTGATATCATTATTACAACTTCAATTAAAACAAGGCATAACCAAGTCTATGTGGCATGGACAAACCCCATGCTCACCAAATAAGGCAACAATTGCCCAACAAGTCTCAACAGACAATATCATAATAATAAGCTAAAAGCTGAAAACAGTAAACAGGATCCAGCACCCAATCATAACAGCATATCAGCATAAGCACCTTAAACATGTCTCAACTAAGCTCTGGCCTCCTGCCACCCGAGGTCTCAACCCCTAGGTTACCTGAACCTGAAATAAGTGTCTCCAAACGTGGGGTGAGATCTCTAAACAAGAAATCTCATAAAGACAAGGGGTCCTCAAGGATCTTCAACCCCAAGCTCACTTACATGTGCAATATAAGTTCCAAAACCAGTAATTTCAATATATGTTACAAAACTATGCAGTGCAACAGATATTCATGCCATGTGTGTTATCACTATTCTACTGGCCAGAGAAATGCAGGAATACGTCTATTACCCACATAATAATACAAGGAACAACGCTTGCACCTCACCCACAGCCTCACCATCTTATGTGTACCACATACTCAGGCTTACCGTATAGGTGGACACCACATGCATATCATAAAGGCACATTGCATATATCAGCTCAATAGCATTTTCAAATATCAAAGCATGTAAACACAACATGCATATAGACCATCCCCCCATGGGAAATGGTGGAACCAACAATGGCAAAGTCGAGGACACGAGAGCTTACCTTGCAAGCTCACAATCCTATGCCAAGAGTCCACACAGCTCAAGTCCAACACACCGCAGAATCACAATCTGTTATGGACCAATAATATATCATTAATCATACTATACAAGCATACATCACAAGACAACGCCTTTCCTTTTACGTTTTATGTCTTAAGGCTTCTATCAAGCCACAAGCCCTAAATCACTTGATACTGACTTAGTTCAATTAAAACAGAAGTTCAACTTCCTCAATCTAGGGTCCACAAACCCCCAACAGCCCACTGTATGAGCAGTGCAGCTACTGTTCTTCGAAATCCCAGAATATCCGGATATATGTTGGGGGCATATCCAGATATCAATATCCGGGTATCAGATACCCCATATCCTGATATCAATATCCGGATACCATATCCAAATATTTCACGAAAGAATGCAGTTCTGCATTTTCGCGAAGATATCATCCAAAGGTCCAACTTTTGCCAATTAATTACGTCCAAGGATCCATTTTTAAGCATTTACAGGTTCACATAGGTGTTAGTTACTTGTTAAACCCAATAACATACCAAGATATCATCTTTAAACAAGTTAAAATCATGATCATGGTTAGGTAGCTTACCCCAAGGCTTAAAATAGAGGAATGAAGGCTCTTGGAGCTCACCAATGGCTCTTCAAGTCTGCCTCAACAAGGTGCACGAAAAAAGCACCACAAAGGTTGGTTCTTTAACATCAAAGGTCATCATTTGGACCTCAAAAATCCATGACAAGGCTTCTCTCAACCCAACACCCCAAAGTCAGCTCCAAAACCCCTAACATAGCCCCTCAAACTCAGAAATGAGACACACTCACCACTCACAATGATGCTCACTAGTGTTTATCAAGGGAAAGAAGAGAAGAATGAAGCAAAAGACATCACTTTGGCTCAAAGAAGGATGAAGGATAGGTGGTGGCTGATGGAAGCAGCAGCTCCAACCAAATGGTTCACGTAGGATGGCACATAAATGACCTAGGAATGTGTGCCATGGCCTTATATAGGCCACTTAAGTTTTAAACGCACAGTATTAGTATTAATAGCTACGCTTAAAAATTTAATCCCAAACTTTGGAATCTTAACCTACTAATTTTTCTAATATTTTTCATATTTTTATTTTATTTTTCAGAGCACCTTTCCAGTACGCACTTTTCCATAGCCAGTATCAGTTCTGCCATCAGATCTCATTATTTTGACTTGAAACTTGTTTTCCAAGTCCTACATATTATTCTAGTAATTATCATGCACTTATTATAATTTTTCGGGATACTTCACCGCTACGCATTTATACTGGGTAGCAGAACCAGTATCTGCGCTTTTCGCCCGAAAAGCGACTTTCAGCATTATTACCCACTTACTATAATTATTAAAGCCACATAATAATTATTAGGGTTAATTATGGAACTATTTGCTAATTATCACAATTAATTAATTAATTTCCTTAATTAACGGTGCGAGTTCTTACAGGAGGCGTCGGACTCCTACCTGCTGGTCTGAGGTTGGAGATAAAGAGTTATTTGGCTTGGAATTTGTCCAAGATACCACCTAGCAGATCTAGATGATCAAGGAAAAGCTGAAGCAGGCGCAAAATCATCAAAAGAGTTACTATGATGCTAAGCATCGTCCACTGGAGTTCAGTGAGGGTGAGCACGTGTTTGTGAGATTTTCACCTATCACCGGTGTTGGTCTGGCCCTCAAAGTGAGGAAGCGGAGCATGCGGTTTATTGGGTCATACTAGATCCTTGGTAGAGTAGGACCTGTTGCCTACCGGCTTGCCTTGCCTCTGAACTTGGCCAACATCCACGACGTTTTTCACGTGTCTCAGCTTCGGAGGTACATAGCAGATCCTTCGCACGTGGTGCAATTAGATGATGTGGAGGTTCGGGAGAACCTAAATACTCCCGTCGGACCACTCAGGATTCTCGATCGCGACGAGAAGCAGCTGAGGAGCAAGACCATTCCGATGGTCAAAGTGCAGTGCACTAGACGAACTCCTGAGGAGTGCACTTTGGAGCGAGAGGACGAGCTTCTCTAGCGGTACCCTGAGTTTCGAGATATGTATGTTTCTGATTTTGAGGACAAAATCCTTAAAAAGATGGGGTGAATGTAAGAACCTGCACCGTTAATTAAGGAAATTAATTAATTAAATATGAGAATTAGGAAATAATTCCATAATTGACTCTAATAATTATTATGAGGCTTTAATAATCATAGTAAGTGAGTAATAATGCTGAAAGTCACTTTTCTGACGAAAAGTGTAGATACCGGTTCTGCTACTCGGTATAAATGCGTATCGATGAAGTATCCCGAAAAATTATAATAAGTACATGAGTATTCCTAGATTATTATATAGGACTAGTAAAACAAGTTTCGGGTCATAATAATGAGAACTGGTGCCAGAAATGATACTGGCTATGGAAAAGCGTGTACCGAAGAGGTGCTGCGAAAAATAAAATAAAATAATGATAAATTTTAGAAAAATGAGTAGGTTCAGAATCCTAAGTTTGGGATTAAAATACTAAGCGTAACATTTAGTGCTAATATAGTGCGATTAAGACTAAGTGGCCTATAAATACACTACTTTCACAAAACCCTAGGTATTCTATCAGCCTCTACGTGACTTGGGTGGCTGACTTGCACTCTTACATTGTTCCATTGCCAGTCTTCCCTTGTTCTTGACCAAAAACTCAACCAAGAGACCATTTCTTAGTTGTTTCTTCATCCAAAACACTTTGTGAGTGTGAGAGCTTGCATTGGGGGTGAGTGTGAAGCCTTGTTTATGAGTTTGGATTCTGTTTTGGCGAGACTTGAGGGGCTGAGTTAGTGAACCTTGTTGTGAGCATCATTTCCTTGAGTGTGGGAGCTCCAAGGAGTGATCTTTGGTGCCAAGAACTAACCTTTGATCACCATTTTCGTGGTTGAAGGAAGTCAGCATTGAGGAACTGAATTGTGAGCTCCAAGAGCACCTTCTTGCTCTGTTTTGAGCTTGTGGTATGATCATCACCCTTGTACTTGAGTTTTCTTAGTTAAAAATGGAGCCTTAAGGCATGTAATGAACTTAAGTTGATAACTGATAAAACCTTGGTTTATAAGGTTTTAAAGCATGAATTAGCTTAACTTGTGTGATTAAATGGATGGAAAAGAGGGTTAAATTCCTATGAAGTCCTAAATACAAGTTCTGAAGCTTATGTTGAAAATTTACATTATTCTTGTAGGAAAATGAATCTCAAGAAACAAAGGAGAGAAGGAAAAGATTCAGAAGAATTTGGAGGATTCAAGTGTTGAGCGCTAAAACGTCCAAAGCAAATGTTTTAGCGCTCTGCTGCAAAAGGAAGCCCAAAGATGTTGGTGCCGAGCGCTAAAATGTCTAAAGCAAACGTTTTAGCACTCTGCTGCAAAGGAAAGTTCAAAAAGATTCGGGTCTCGAGCGCTAAAATGGTCATGATGCAATGTTTTAGCGCCGAGGATAGTTAAAAGCAGTTAGACATCCTTCAAGTTGAACGCTAAAACGCCTGACAATGAGCGTTTTAGCGTTTCAACGTTCGTGACAACAATTACAAAGGAGTGCGTTTTAGCGCTCGATGCAGCGTTTTATCGCCCATGTAAGTTTTTGGATGTTATTTCAGTTTAGAACTTGTAAAATATAAAAGGCCAAAGGGCTTTCATATTTGAGAGCTGATACTTATTCTCTAAAATTTCAAAATTCATTAGGTCTTAGTCTTGTATTAGTTTTAGTATATTTTATATAAGTGTGATTGAAGATTGAAGATTCAACAACATGACAATGGATTTTGATCTTTCCTCTTCTCTTGTTATTGTTTGTTCCATGTCTGAGTAGAGTCCTTTGTAGTTGTATTTCAATGGAACTCAAGGATGAATTTATGTATGTTTGATTGAATGTTATAATTGTTCTTATGTGATGGAATGAAAGTGTCTTAATTAATTATTTCCATGAAGGAAGTAATGTAGAACATGAATGTTTACATTACTTCTGTAACTGGCAATTTCATCATTAATGTTCTATTATTCAAGAATGGAAATAGGGCTTTGATGCAATCTTTTAAATCTCAGTTATTAATGTATTTATTGAGAAGGGAATCACCAATGGATTGGGGTTTTTGATCAATGTATCAACTAAGATAGTAAGGAATTACATCTTAGTGATAGTAAGAAGATTGATTGACATCACATAGGAGACAATTCATAATTAGATCGATTATTACATAAGTTCATGATTGAGGGACATTGATTTCCTACTACTTATTTTTAAAATTGTAATCCATATTTTATTTATTTTACTAATTTCAATTAGAATTCAAATTCTGGTGACTATTACCAATGTATTTAATGAACTTTTATTGATTCAGCTTAATTATAAATGGTTAGTCGGTGTTTGAACACAAATCCTTGTGGGAACGATCTTTACTCATCATTTTATTACTTGTATGACTAGTACACTTGCTAAAGTCGCAACAATAACCTAAGGCTGGGCAATGTTAAACACATATAGAAATGCATGATTAAGCTTCTGTAATCGTGAAAAGAACCATCTTTGGGAAGGATATCTTGCGAAATGCAGAACTGTATTCTGTCGCGAAATATCCGGATATGGATATTCGTATATCCACCGGATATGGATATCCGGATATGATGTCCGGATATGGATATCCGGATATTTCCAGACAGATATCTGGATATGCCCCTGACAAATATCCAGATATTCTGGGTTTTCGAGAACATTGAGGGGGTGTTTAGTACCCGGTTTTTTTTTCTTTCCCCGGGATAATTTGCTATAAGGAAAATGAATCCTGTGTTTGGTTCTTGTAAAATGAAAAAATTCCAGAGTTCAAACTTTTCCCGTCAAAGCTCCTCATGTGTTATCTACAGTGCAAAAAACAATTCTGAAAGTCCATTCAAAACTTGGAACTCCTTCGGTCCCGGGCAAATATAAAACGAGCTGTGCGTAATTTGATGAAACTATCCTTCTTCTTGCATAAAGTGGAGCTTCCCCCAACAGGTTCTGCCATCTGATTCTTCTTGCATTATAATTTATCAGCAATTCTCCCTAGAGCATCTGCAAGCTTATCAAGTACAACAGTAAATGGCACTTGCAGCGTCTTTTTGTTGTTGGCGGTCGAACTGAAAATTGATGTTCCGGGCTTGAAATTAATCACTTAGCATCTTCATCTCTTTCTAAGACATCAATTAATAGGCTTTGCAGTGTTTCCTCCTCTCCATCGGTTGAAAGATGCTTCCTCTTGCGTCCCCTTTGAGATTACTAGGTCCTATTTCTGGATGCGTCCTTTTCACAAATTTTTCGATGATTGTGGCTCAGTAACAGATTCGTTTCTTCTCTCTCAGTAAAGTTGTTATAATTTTTGAATGAAAGAAAAAAAAGAGAGAGTAAAAGGTAGGGTTATTTTGGTAAAATAACCACAGATTCCCACTAATATTTCATAACCGCCCAAACACAAACTCAGTAAAATTAATCATATTTTTTCGGGAAAATATGGGTCTACCAAACAGCTTTTCAGTAACATTCCAGTAAAATAAATTTCTAACTATATTCCGGTAATAATTATTTCCAGAATAAAAAAAAATTTCTCCCGTACCAAACGACCCCTGAAGGTATTGTTCATACAGAATGGTACTCTGGTTTGTGGACTCTATTTTGATGAAGTTGAACTTCTGTAATGATTAATGTAAGTCAGAATCTAAATGATTAAGGGCTTAAGGCTTTGTAAGAAGACTAAAGACATGAAACGTAAGAGAAAGGCGTTGTCTTTATGAATATGCTTGTAGAGTATGGATATTGATATTGTTGTTGGTCCAAAACAGATTGTGATTCTGCTGTGTGTGAACCTTGAGCTGTGTGGACTCTTGGCATTTGATAGTTAGCTTGCAAGGTAAGCTTTCGTGTCCTCGGTTTTGCCATTGATTGGTTCCACCATGTCCCATGGGGGGATGGTTTATATGCATGATGTGTTTACATGCTTTTATACTTGGAAATGCTTTTGATCTGATATATGTAATGGCTTATAATATGTATGTGTTATTTCCACTTTGACGGTAAGCCTGAGTATGTGGCGTCATACAAGATGGTGAGGCTGTGGGTGGGTGCAAGTGGCGTCTTGAACTATGTGTCGATAATAGACGTATTTTCTGCATTTCTCTGATCAGTAGAATAGTATTGGCACACATGACATGATTATCTGCTGCATTGCACTATTTTGGAACTTATATTGTTAAATTCTTTTTGAACTTATACTGCACATGTAAGTGAGCTTGGGGTGGAAGATCCTTGAGGACCCCTTGCCTTACTAAGATTTCTTGTTAGAGATCTCACCTACGTTTGGGGCACCATTTCAGGTTCAGGTGATGCTGGGGTTGATACCTCAGGCGGCAGGAAGCCAGAGCTGAGTTAGATATTATTGTCTATATACTGACATGTTTGGATGTTGGATATGCCTGTTGCTATTCTGTTATTAGCTTTATGATTATGCTGTTGCTGTTGAGACTCTGTTAGGCTTTGTTGCCTTATTTGGTGAGCATGGGGATTGTCCATGCCACATTGATTTGACTATGTTTTGTTTAAGTTTTGAAATGTAATAATGTATCAGGATATTGTCCGGACTACGTATTGTAGATCCTTGACTTAGATACACACTTATTTATGATATGAGGTTATTCAGTGTAGCTAGTTGTCTTTTGCAATTTACATACAGACAATGTTTTGAAAATGAATTAAGTAATCAACTTGGTAAATGATAACGACATCATAATTGAATGAAAGAAAAAGTTATTCCGCATTTTAATTAAGTGTGGCTTAATACGATGACATGTTAGCAAACCGGGTATACACGGGTGTTACACCTTACATTTTCTATAAATAAATAGAGAATTGGAACTTTAAAAGAGGTTTTTTCCATTGTATTTGCATTTGCATTCTTTTAATCTAGTGCGATTGGTTAGACATAGGTTGAGCACGATGGGGTTATTCGATGTGGAATTGTTACCACAAAAATATAGGTAATCCGTTCTATTACGTGAGACAATTGTCCATGAATCTTGGGCACTATAAAAAGGACAATATTATCTTAAGGACATAGTGTCTAACACTGCTCGAATTTTCCCTTGATGCATTCATATATTTTTCGTACGATATGCTTTAACTATGTTATTGTATGTTTCAATTTCTTGTGTATTTCATGGAACTGTGTGTATTATTAAAATGATTTCTTTAACATAGATTATCCCCTCTCAATAATTTTAATATTATTTTGGATAACAGAATTAATAACTCATTATATCTACAAGGCCGTCTTCCTCATTTCATGGTTGGAAAATGACCCTGCTGAATGAAATTGACTTGAGCTTACCCTTAGGTGTGGCCCAAAGAAGGTAATGACTTTCTCCGAGTTCCTTCTGAACCATGGATATGATATTGGTGCACACCTTCTCGAGTGAAGGAGACTCATGTCATAACTATATAGATATAATAGCATGTTTTTCTATAGAATAGTTTTATGATGTGTATGATATGATACGGTATGAATTAGTCTCTAGTTACGAAGTATAACCACCAAGAACTAGGGAGTTCTCTCTTTGTTTCTTGTGGTTGGTTTGCTCTTTTGCTTTCTTGCTTAATTAACCCTTGTGTAATAAATTAAATTTTTTTTAGAATTTATTCCCTTAATTTTTAAATTAATGATTGAAATCTTTCACCCTTTTTTCTAAAATAAATCATCCCTTAATACCCAAATCCTCCCTTCTTGATAAGAGAGAATCCAATGTGAGAGTTTTAAATTTAATGGCACTGCGTTTTTGAATTAATTCTAGGGTTTTATGTTTTCGAATCATAAATGTGTAACATAATAAAGTAAACATTCTTTTTCTTTTTATATATCCTTAATACACTCATATTTGATATATTAGAGGGCAGCTTTAGTTGCTACTAACCGATTGTAAATTTTTCCCTGTAACCTTCAAAAATAGAAAAAAAACAAAACAAAACCCAACCCGATTGTAAATGAAGTAATTGTTTGAGCTTCCATGCTTGGATATAACTTTTTATAGATATCATCGTACCAAATAATGGTAGCTCAGTTGACACCAGGAACTGAGAAGATGGGGCAAAAACATATGTTTGATCCTCTCCAATATCATATATGGGAAGGGTATAAAGTCTTAATTCCAGAACCCGCCCGAATCGGAATAAAAAAAATAGATGTCAACTTAGTTGTGTTCAATTCAATTTGATCTTTTTTCTTTTTTTTTTTGGTAAATACACGGGGCATTGCCCCGCGAAACAGACTAATTTGATCTTTAATTTGATCTTTTGTTCTTGTACAGAGTACTGGCCAAAAAAAAAACAAGAAGAAGATGCTACTACTCCACCAAAAAAGTTAGAGTCTTTATCAAGTGCATTGATCTTGAGGTTCTTGGCCCTCCGAAACTATTTTTATGATATGATGTTGGGCTTTTTAGATGTGCTCTAGTCATTCGTTAGTTACTCAGAAAGATGATAGGTGAGTTGGATTTTGCAATAGTAGCCTTAGGGGGACTAGAAAATGGTATGGGTTTGCATACACTGATTTTTTTAGTAAAATTGAGAGAATGATTGATCGTGCGAACCAAAAAATAACCAACGATCTAAACATTTATTTACATATAGGAGAAGCATCAATTAATATGTGTAACAATAATAAGTTTACATAAAATCTTAATTGTGGATCTATTTGTATTTATTGACTCTAAATTATTTGTCACGTGAGCCGTTAAAATATATGTGAAATCAATAATTAACTTAAGAATTTAATTTATACAAGTATAAAAATAATATCCCACAATTACCTTTTGATTTTAGATATTGATTTTACAATAATAACATTGTCAATTGATCCAAAATAGCAAAGACAAGTATCAATTCTAATACACCTTTCTAAGATGGTGTCATGTGAAAATAAGGAGAAATTGTGATATATACAACACGCACGCACGAACGAAAGAGTTCAACCCATATCTTCAACATTACATTACCAAAGTCTTCAAGTAGTAATGTAAAAAACCACATCTCCAAGAATTATTCTCCATCGATCTCAACTAAATGCATAAGTAAAAGGAAATATATTGTCCATGGCAACCCTACTAATGATACACAACAGCCTTTTAAACTTACTTTTTAAGTGACAACCATCCGCCATGATTAATTTTTGGGTAAAGTGTGTGTCATTTTAAAGATGTAAAGTTGTGTCATTTCAAGTGAGAGAAAGAGATAGATAAAAGAGGAGAGAGAGTTGACAAAAAAAAATAAAGGTGTGGGTTCCACCTCTTTGTAAGAGTGAAAGGATATAAGTTGTGTCATTTAAAAGGATAAACAGTTTTTCCTTAATTTTTTACACCTAAACAAGAATCCCTTTACTACATGCATAAAGTCACATGTGCAAACATTAGGAATTCACGGCCCTCAATCTTTGTCATCACTATACTCCAACATTTGTTTCTCTAAGTAGATATAACATAGGGTTTATCATCTATCATTTAAAATGACCACAAAAAATTTCCTACACACACAACATTTTGTGGGACCCGCAATTTCTAAAGCAAAAAAAAAATAAAAAAACTCCGGCACGCAAAACGAATCTCTATAACATAACACAATCACTTTTCCTATAATATAACTCTTATAAAACCCTATAACATATATCTCCACATTTTTCCAAATTGTAACGTATCACAATCTTGTCGTCTCGTTACAATGCATATTTCAAACTATATATTAGCCTCTCATTTGGGTGAATCTCTAATATTTGCTAAGCACTTTAGAGTTACACACTTTGTTGAGACCCTCTTGTGTTGATAATGTCTTCCACATTCATGCATTGAAAAGGAATCTGCCAATTAACAAGGCAAGAGTTTTGCTAATTGAATTGCAGAAAAAGCCAAATTCTCATGAGATCAGTCTCATGACTAAACCATCAAACCACTATAAAACTTGGTTTTCTGTAAGGGGGACGTGGCTATCCATGCATAGAGAGAGAGAAACTTGCATTAATAAGTAAGAGAAAAAAAAAACGGAAGGAAAGTTAAAACTTGAAAAAGAAGTTTTTGTCATCAGTTTGGGTCCATAAACGTAACCGGGCATGCATATTTTATTTCTTCCTTTTATTTTTTTTATTTTTTTTTTAATTTGTTTACCACTCACAGACATTGGTGAACAGAAACACCCCTCATCTTAAAGAGCAGTTCATAATGAAAAATTACATCATTTTCTTACGTATAAAACTATGGGGAGGATATTCTTACTACCAAAATTTTCTATTACTAACTTATTATATATCTAATCACCGTTGAATCAAAGTGAGAGAATGTTAAAAAGTTTTTGAAAAAAAGATAAAATATTGATCCAATGGTGATTAGATATGTAGTAAGTTGGTAGTAGAAGATTTTGGTAGTAAGAATATCCCTCCTCTAAAACTATTCATAAGACTTTAACTAATAATTTAAACCTTTTGAAAGAATTAATCCTTAACATGATATCAGAGTGACTAAACAATGGTCCAAAAAAAAATGGTGAAGAATTGTATCTTGACACATTCAGTACCAAGCATTGTATAATCCCCGGAGAAAACTCTTGTTTGAATTATTGCAATTCCTTGAATGCTGCATAGTGAATACAGAGTGATTAATCTTGTTCTTTTCTGCAGTTATCTCTCTCTTCCCCCCTGTCTTCCCGTCTATCTCTCCCTATTTCCAGGTAAAATTTACTCTCATTAAAGACATTACAATCAACACTCCAACAGGGTCACTTTAAAGGATAAGACTTTTTTGCTATAAATACAAACATAAATTTTTACTAGATATCATCGTAGTTGTGTTGATTTTTTCGTTTTGATACAGCCGCGACTTTTTTTTTTTAGTATTGTACCAACAGACTTTTTATTACATTATTAATGATTTTTTAAATACTAAAATAATCAAGGTGAATAATTGATATAAATGAAGGATTATAAATTATTTACATTTAGTAAGTTAATGAACTTTTAAGGGAAGCATCTATTAGAATAATAAATTAATAATTAAAATTTAAGGATTTATTGAGTCAATGTTAAAATTTACGGTATTGTATATCAAATTTTTTTATGGTATATCAATTAACGAAAGAGTCAAAGTTTAAGGTTATTGAAAACCGTTTTTTTATTATTTTAATAAATAACAAATCCAAAGGTATACTGAGAATTTTACTTTTATGGTAAATGTGTTAAAATATTTTGTATTTGCACGAGACTTTCACATACATTATTGACCTAGAAATTACAAAAAATAAATAAATATGTAAATAAAATATAATATTTATGTTAATCTTTTCATAATCAAATTAAAAATTACAACTTCAACTAATTTTAATAATTGATAACAATTAATATATTAATTATTTTTACACAACATATATTACACGGGTAAATATTGGATATAAATAAAACAATAAATAGCTCAGACTAAATAGATGAGGAGAGAACCTGGATTTAATTCCCACCAAATACAACTTTGGGAAGGGAAGAAGAGCTCTAACTGTGACTAAATCTCGACTCTGGCTCAAAATGTTTAAGCTTGTAGGGATATCCGAGATGTGGACTGAACTCAAGAAGGTAATTAAAGTCGGAATATATATATATATATATATATATATATATATATATATATATATATATATATATATATATATATATATATAGGAAAAGTATTTCTACAGCCACATTTATAATAAGGTTATATACAGACATTGTCGGCTACCCATTTAATTAATTAGTTAAAAAGGATATAGACAATTTTATAACAATAAAGCAACACTTTATATAAGGTTATATATAGATTTGATTTCCCATTTTTAACTTTTTATAACTCTCCTCAGACATTGTCGGCTGACGTGGTAGAGAGAAAAAAATGCATTTTTAATGTACAACCAGTCGTACTTAGTTAAAAAGGATAGCTGTAGACAATTTTATCTAAAGTGACTGCATATATATATATATGAATATTTTCATATATATATATATATATATATATATATATATATATATATTTCCTTTTTTAAGATAGATATAGGTCAGATTAAAAGGAATTATTATATGTTGAGATATATAAAACCATTAAAACTAGCTCTCACCCACCAACTTAAGCTTTTAGGTTGAATTGGTTTATATCTCAAGATTATAGATTTGATTTCTTGTTATTCTTTACCTACTTTTCTCATTTTAAACTAGGAAAGTAATTCATTACTAATTTTTTACCTTTCAAATTACGAAAGTAATGATTCACTCTTGAGTACGACTCAAGCCTATATATATTGTAGTCTTTTGGGCTACATGGTTAAATCTTCAAAAAATAATATTCAAAATTTCTCATAATTCTTGCTATGGCAAAATCACCATCGACCTCAAAGGCGCACGAAGCAATGGTGGACAATGACCCTGCTGAGATTGACTTGGAACTGAGCCTTTGGTGTGGCCCTTCGAAAGTGGTGACATATTATGAGTTCCTTCCAATAAAGAAGGAACATGGACATGATGATAATGGTGCACCTTCTGGATCTGAAGTGAAGGAGACTCATGTTGTGACCAATCCTTATCCGAACCGCGATCGTGGCAAATCGGTGCTGTTTTGTGAGCCACGTGAACTCTTGTTGATGCCTGGAGCAAATGCAGATGGTGCTGGCTGGAACAATGCTTCTGAAACCCTTCATGATGAATCCCCGAAGATTTCTTTCACGAATGAGATTGGACCTGACCTAAAGCTTTGAAAGCTATATAGATATAATTTAATGTCTTTCATTATAATAGTTTTGCATTATGTATCAGATTGCAGCTGTATTTTTTTTTTTTTTGATACATTGTCTAGTGGTATCCCCATTCAACCTTATCCGGGCACCATACCTTCAGGGTACAGCTCGTATGGGCTAGCTCCTCATTCTGACAGTTGGTGCACTAAGCTTCGATGGCTGCTGTGTTTACTTTGCATGTTTTCTTGATTTCCCCTTGTGTTATATGCATTTAGCCCTTTATGTTTTGATCATCACATGAGACGCCTCATTAAAGTTTCAGTGTCAGGGATTTTTATCAATATTTTAATAAGCGAGAGTTTTAATATTCAGATATATTTTATTTTATTTTATTTATGCATTGTTTCTTTGATTTCGGCTAATGAATTCAGAAATTCATTTCCAAGTAAATCAGTAGTCTTCTAGTACAGTTTATAAAACAAATTAATTTCATCAAATTTGAAGAAGTGTATTGGATGAAATGAAAAAGAAACTGACCTGGAAAGAAAGAAACCATTTTTTTTATTTGTTGGTTGCCCTTGCCGCTTGACTACTATTTGACTCGTCTAAAGTAAGAATTGAATCAAACATTGAAAAAACTTAATCATTAATTAAAAAAAGTTTTTATTATGATTAGACACATATATAATTCTTTAAATATTTGTTGACATTTATTGTTTTAGTTTTTTAATTAACGATTGATATCTTTCAATTTTTTTCTAAAATAAATTCTTCCTTATGTAACAAAATCCTCCATTCTTCTTAAGAAGAGAGAATCCACTTTTAATGCCATTTCGTTTAGAATTAATTCTGGGGTGAAAATCAGCAATTAGGCTGATCTTTTTCAAAATCATGTATTGTAATAATAAATGGGTAATATACTAAAGAAAATATTCTTTCTTTATATCCTTGAAACAATTTATAGAGCCATATATATGCTTCGTCATATTTACATGGGTTTTAACTTGAATTGATAGATTTAAAATCACATTACTAGGGTTTTGATGAATAGGTGGAAATGGAATAATAATAATAATAATAATAATAAAAATAAATATGTTATATGATATTTTTATAAATTAAATACCATTTTGAGGAGAGCACGCATGACTGCCACTTTACTAGCCAAAAAAGAGAGGGAAGATACTACCGCTTCATCTTGAAATTCAAATTTTTTTATAGGTGATATCACCATTTGCGCAATTTTTCTGTCTTCTTTCACACTGGCAAAAAGACAATGGAGTTTTCTTTAACTCCAAAACTCACTATATATTATCCTTATCTTTCTTTCTTACGTATTTTAATGGGAAAAAACGTTGGTGGTTTTAAAATATATAATTTTGTGTCATTTTAAATATTAAATGATGTTATTTTATTTTTTACATTTTCTCTCATCCACTTTCTCCCTCTTTCTAATTTTATGGAGTAGAAAAAATAAAAAAAATTATCAATTATGTATCAAATGACGTCATTCCATCTGAAATGATACAAAGTTATATCTTTTAAAAGTATAAATATTTTTTTCTTTTTTATTTCACTTTTTTTATTTTAGATTTGAAAAAGTTGAGGTTATTGTTTGGCCCCGGGTTAGCTTTTTCTTTGTTTGGCTTGCGGGCTAGAGTTAGTATACAATTAATACAATCCTCATAAATTAATATTAAATAACTTGACTCTCTCTTTCCATAAGGTTATAATTAAATATAAGTAATATAATTATCTGAAAGAGTTACAATACACACAGTAAAATATGCCTTATAAGGAAAAAATAAAAGAAACCTGTACAAAATCGTGATGTATGTGAACCATCTCAGCAATTAAAAATAGTTACAATGTTTATAAAAAAAAAATAGTTACAATAACATCCGAGTCTTATTTAAAGAAGTTTTATATGCATATAATATTTATAAATTTTGTGCAGTGAATTAATTAATATTAAATAATTATTAAATAATTTTGTGCAATCCTTTTCGGGACGGGTACATGATTAAGGTTTTAAACCCTATTCAAATATAATACTGGAGATGATCGAACACATATTCTCACCCTCGCTTACTTTTAACTCTCGTGCACCAATTGAACTATCATAATTTGGTTTAAATAAATCCTTTTGTCATACAAATGTTTTATGAATTTTAAAATCTTTATAATTCAATTAATATGCATTATAATTAATTAGCTTATTTTTTAATTAATTTTTTCAAAACTTATTCAAAGAATTTATTTTAAAAAATAATTACATCTTAATTGTTTTTCAAACATTCAATATAACGGTGTATACTGTATATATAGAAAAAGATTTAGTGTTATCGAATGAGTCAAAAATATATATTAAAACATGTGAGTGTAAATTTATTTAAAGAGTTTTATAAAAGTTATCTTTTAGGAAAAGTGATTGTGTTATATTATAGAGATTCGTTTTGCGTGTCATACTTTTTTCTTCAAAACATGCGAGCCCCACAAAAGGTTATGTGTGTAGAAAATTTTTTGTGGTCACATTAAATGACGAATGCAAATCCCTTATTTAAATATGGGACAGGATATTCTTACACTGTTATAAGAGTTAGAAGTCTTACACTCAATCTTGACCATTGATTCACTTCTATCCAATGATTTAAGTTATTAAAAAATCTGAGCTATTAGATATAGGTGAGATTAACGGATAGTTAAAATAAAATAAAAAGTGCCTCATAAGTACAAATTAAATTTTATAAAAATTGAGATGTAAATGATCATGTTCCAAGTTCAAACCCCACCATAAATACATCTTCTCCCTTAGCCTTTTTACCCCACCAAGCTTTCTCTTTCTTTGTCTCTCTCCTCTTCTTGCTTCACCATTTTTCTATGAAAAAAATCCTTCCTTTATTCTTCTCCGTTTCAACATGAAAACCGAGCCTTTGTATGAGGGCGAGAACTCCAAAGGCGTTCTCAGCCATTTCGTGTGCCCACTGTGCTATTTACACTTTCCTTCTGAAGAAATGGCATCCCAACACTATCATAACGAATTGAACCAATTGAAGGCTAATGAGAGGAAAAGAAGCATGTTGTGTGATGCGGTGCAAAAGATTAATGAGCGCCGTCACACACCATTCTCACTATCTGAATTCCCAACTTCTGATGGAATGATCAACATTGCACCATTCAGTACTTTGTACAAGATCGTACCTATGGGTATGGGCACTTCTGATGATGGTGTGGTTGATTATGTGCGTTTCGATCATGAGATCGTGGAGGCAGCTCCAATAACATCACCACCACCACCACCACCACCATCACTTGAACCAGCATTATATGTTCCTGAAAACTCAGGCACCATGGATCTTCTATCAATCATGGATCCTTCCATTGCTGCGTCACCGCCCGTGCCACCTACGTCAGCACGGGCAGCGGTTGCGGCGATGGAAGTTTCACTTGAACTTGCACTTGCGCTACCGGTCAAGGCGAAGCCGTTGGAAGTGGACCTGGATTTGAAGCTCTAGGGTGGGTCTTTAGGGTTTTAAATGGATTTGGCTTGGATCTAGATGTAGTTTTTTTTTCTTTTTTGTTGGGCTTAGCCTAAGTGCTTTGCTCATGTGTTTGAGCATGTCCTAGGGTATGTTCTGTGTCTTTATCTTATGGTTCTTGCTTTACTTTCATTACAGGATGTAAATCTGGTCCAAGCCATGGTTGGTTGTGTTCTGGTCTGTTTAGCTTGTTTGTTTGATCTCAAATTTTCAATAGTTGTCATCTTTGTTGTTGTTGTTATGGTTTAATTAATTAATCTGAGTTTTTGTGTTGAAACCGACTTATTAATTAGAGAATAATATAAACAATTAAAAATGTTCTCGCTCAATAACTCAAGATTTTGGGTTGAATTGATTCTTTATGGTATTGGAGCTTTCTTGACCACAAGATACGAGTTAGATCATTACCACCTCCGCTTTCTAGTGGAATTAAATAAGTATAAATTAAACTAAAAATTGAGACTGAATAATATACACGCTTCAAGTTCAAAGGGCTCTTGCGTGAAGGAGTATGTTAGAGAGTAATTTAAATCATTAAAAATGCCCTTTAAGATTTTGGGTTAAATTAATTCTTTATATATGAGGTTATATATATCGTCACAATTTGAGGAGATGAGATATAATAAGAGAAAGTTTGAAGGTGTAATAGCCTGAATTTTCTCTAATTTAAGGAATACATAGCCTGTAATGATCTAAAATTCTTTTCCACAAGATACAAGATCAAAAGTTGTATATGCAAATCCTACCACGTACCACCACCTCGCTGCACTGGTAGACAAAGAGGGATTTATGTCATGGTCACATGATTAATTATGATCACTCCCTATTCTTACATTTTTTCTCTCTCATCTCTTGTCATTGTTATCTAACCATAAGTGGTTATAATCCTCCCATATGACATGGTATCAGAAGATGATTTATTCTGCAGATGAATACCCTCAAGGTTTATATTGTACATCATATATTTTATGAATGTATTAATAAGTGAGTATTTTATTCACGTCCGGTCAAGTTGAAACAATCTCGATTAAACTTTATTTGTCAATTGCCTTTTATGTTTTTCTCCCCTTTATATTTACAAATTGCTTCTATCTTTAATGGGAACTCAGAAATTCATCTCCAAGTAAATTAATCTTCTTGTCCAGTGTAAAAAGACAATTTATTTCATTAAATATGATGAAGAGTTGTCTTCGAGAAGAGTGAATGCTGTAATACAATTTGAAGGCAATGAAATACACGGAAAGACCAAATAGTGGTAGTTCAGTTGACGCATGGGAGCTTATCAGGTGGGGATGAGAGTATGTGTTCGAATCTCCCTAGTAGCACTTTTCGGAGGGGTTTAAAACCTTAAGTCTGGACCCGCCCGAATCGGATTAGTTGTGAAGTAACGAACCGATTGGAATATTTTCAAAAAAAATAAAAATAAACACAAACAGCCTGGAAAGAGAATCCATTTTTTTATTTGTTATTTGTCCTTGTGGACAGTTTCTTTAGTACAATTTGACCCTTCTAAAAAAATATTTAAAAAAATTGAAAAATAAAACATCATTAGTAAAAAATAAGTGTTTGTATTATGATTAAACACGTGTATAGCAAATTAAACATTTGTTACAATTTATTCTCTTAGTTTTTTAATTAATCATTAAGGTCTTTCACTTTTTTCTAATATAAATCTTTCCTTAAATACCCAAATTCTCCATTCTTGATAAGAGAGAATCCAATGTGAGAGTTTTAGATTTAATACTGTTTTGTTTTAAATTAATGTTGCGGTGACAACCATTATTTCTCCTGGTGAATATGTTAAACTTATTTTGTATTTACATGAGACTTCCGCTTACATTATTAACCTAGAATTTAGAATTTAAATTATGTTTAGTTCATCTTTATCTTAATTAGTTTTAATTTTGATTTATCTTATTTGATTAGTAGTGTTAGTTATTTTATTTGAAATTATATTATTTAATAGTTTACTTTGAGCAGGGTTATATTGATAAAAAAAAATTTACGAACTACATTATATCTGACCGGTAATACTCTACTCAAGAGTGTATTACTGTTAGACATAGTGTAAGAACCCGCACCGCTAATTAAGGTAATTAGCGAATTAATTATGATAATTAGGAAATAATTCCATAATTGACCCTAATAATTATTAATGGGCTTAGATAATTATATTGAGTGAGTAAAAATGCTGAAAGTCGCTTTTCGGAAGAAAAGCGCAGATACCGGTTCTGCTACTCGGTATAAATGCGTACCGGAAAAGTATCCCGGAAAATTATAACGAATGCATGATAATTACTAGAATATTATGTAGGACTTGTAAAACAAGTTTCAAGTCAAAATGACGTCATCTGATGCCAGAACTGATACTGGCTATGGAAAAGCGCGTACCGGAAAGGTGCTCCGAAAAATAAAATAAAAATATGACAAATCTTAGAAAAATGCGTAGGTCTAGAATCCGAAGTTTGGGATCAATATCTTTTACTTTGCGATTAAGGCTAATACTGCGCGGTTAGTGCTTGGGCCTATAAATAGACCCACTTAGCACAAAACCCTAGGCAGCATCTTGATCATACGTGAGTCTTTGGTGGCTGAAGGGAGCATTCACTGTTTCATTGCTCTCCTTCACCATTCTTGTGCCTTTGATCAATTCCTCTTTGTTTCTTCCTCTCTTCTTCTTACAAACACATAGTAGGGTGGGTTGTGAGGGTGTGAGGAGGTGCTTGCTGCACACTCAGCCACTGTTGAGTGTATTCTTGAGGGTTGGTTGTAGTGTGAGTTGTGTGAGTGGGAGTTGTGTGTGTTTCCTTGGTAGTGGAAGCTCCAAGAAGCAACCTTTGGGTGGAAAGACCAAGTCTTGTGCACCATTTTCGTGCACCCTTGTTTGGCCTGAGTTGAGGAACCTTGTGAGCTCCAAGAGCACCATTGTTGGCTGCTCAAAGCTTGGGGTAAGTTCCTACACCTTTGATCTTAAGTTTTAATGCTTAAAGGTGGTGTCTTGGCATGTAAAAGATTAAAATGAAGTAACCAACACCTAAATGAACTTGTATATGCTTAAAGATGCATGCTTTAACGTGTACATGTGTTAAAAGTTGGATCTTTGGGATGGATATTCACGAAATGCAGAAACTGCATTCTGTCGTGAGATATCCGGATATTCGTCGAACAGATATCCGGATATCAGTATCCGGATATGGTATCCGGATATTGATATCCGGATATGGGATCTGGGTATCCGGATATGACATATCCGGATATGTCCAGTGTGATATCCGGATATGACATATCCGGATATGTTCTTCATGATATCCGGATATCCTGGGTTCTGCGCAGACAGTAGCTTCACTGTATGAACAGTAAGCTATGGGGTGTGTGTGGACCCTAGTTTAAGGAAGTTGGACTTCTATAATAAATGGACTAAGTCAGAATCATATGATTAAGGGCTTATGACTTTGTTGGAAGCCTTAAGACGTAAAACGTAAAGGAAAGGCGTAGTCTTTAAGTTGTATGCATGTTGTGCATTAATATTGACTTGATATATGGTCCATATCAGATTGTGATACTGCTGTTTGAGGACTAGTGAGTGGTTGGACTCTTGGCTTGGATAGCTAGCTTGCAAGGTAAGCTTTCGTGTCCTCGGTTTAGCCATTTTGATGTTCCACCATGTCCCATGGGGATGGGTTTATGCATGCTGTGTTACATGCTTTGATTATTTTGAAATGTTGTTGAGCTGTTTATATGTAATGAGCTATTATGATATGCATGTGGTGTCCACCTATACGGTAAGCCTGAGTATGTAGTACATACAAGATGGTGAGGCTGTGGTGAGGTACAGGTAGCGTCCTGGTACTCATGTAGGCATAGACGTATTCCTACATTTCTCTGGCCAGTAGATTTGATATGCACACATGGCATGATTAATTGCTGCATCGCATAGTTTTAGAACTTATACTGTAATACTGTTTTTAGAACTTATATTACACATGTAAGTGAGCTTGGGGTGGAGACTCCTTGAGGACCCCTTGTCTTACTGAGATTTCTTGTTAGAGATCTCACCCCACATTTGGGGACGCTTATTTCAGGATCAGGTAATGTTGAGGGCTCGGGTGGCAGGAGGCCAGAGCTGAGTTGATTTGATGATATGCTGACTGCTGTTTTTATTTCCGACTGTTGTTTATGTTTTCTGTTGAGATTATGTTATGACTGTTATTGGGCTTTGTTGCCTTATTTGGTGAGCATGGGGTTTGTCCATGCCACATGTTTGACTTTGGTCTTTTAGGTTAATGTTGTAATTAAAGTATCAGGATTTTGACCCAGGCTGCTTGTGTAGACCTGTGGCTTAGATACTCACTTATTATATTTATGTACGAGGTATTCAGTTAGTTGTCTTGCAATTTACATACAGGCAGTATTTTTATGAAAATGATTAAGTAATCAAGTTGGTTAAGTTAATGACGTCATAATTGAATTAAAGAAAAAGTTATTCCGCATTTTAATTAAGCGTGGCTTAATACGATAGTGTGTTAACAATCCGGGTTAACACGGGCTGTTACACATAGTGTTCGTAAAAGTTTGTAAATATCACCTTCCCCATTTACTTTATCTATTAAAAGATGCAAGTGACTATAAATAGATAGTCCACACCAATCACAAGATCAATCAATGAATTAAGCAATTACAGATTCTTTCCAAATTATCTCTTCTATCTTTTAGTCTCTGTTATTCTTCTCCCTCTTATTCATGATCTAACTATCTCTGGCTCTCAACTAATTATCCCCCACCTAAATTTCTATCGCTACATCAACACACTATAATGCTGGATGCAACCTGCAAGGTGTTTTTTTTTTTTTTGATATTTCAATCGGTTTATCACTACTAGTCTGATTCGGCACAGGTCCTGGATTAAGATTTTAAATCTCTCCCAAAGACTATTGAAAATGATCAAACACATGCTCTCTTCCCTACTGCTCAATTTCTTGGCGCCAATTGAGCTACCATCATTTAATTGCATCCAATGTTCTTGTTACTTTAAAGTATATCATTTGGTTGCAACCAACGTGCTTTGTTACTTAAAAGTATTGCTTGCCAAGGGTTTTCCCTTCTACTAATTTGTTCAGCTTACTGATGTAGATTGGGCCAGTTGTTTGGACACCCGTTAATCCATCATAGGCTTCTGTACATTACTTGGTTCAACTTTAGGGAAAAATATTCCATAATCCCTTCTTATTTCTCCCTCTCTCTCCTCTATTTCTCTCTCACACTCTCTCTTTCACTCCATCATCAACAAGCTCGGTCTTTTGAAGATCCATCGTCCATCTTAATTGATAGATACTCCACATGCAGATACTCAAAAGTACAATCACAGTCACCGAAAAACCACCCCATGCACATATAGACCTATATAA
Organism: Gastrolobium villosum; assembly: GCA_032173675.1. Lineage (NCBI taxonomy): Eukaryota > Viridiplantae > Streptophyta > Magnoliopsida > Fabales > Fabaceae > Gastrolobium > Gastrolobium villosum. The sequence goes on from JAVKPL010007027.1 coordinate 150,213, forward strand.
CACTAGTTAACTAGTAGAAGTAGTTAGGCTGAAAACCACTTCAATTATTCCGTTTCAATTTCATGTACTCTTTTAGTCACATGGGTTTATTTTCTTTCCTATTATCTTCAAATATATAAGGATAGATTGCTATTTGTAAGCAGATCAATTTTTCATTATTAAAAAATATACCAAATATTTTCATATCTTTTGATATTGAAAGATACTTCACATGCATATACTCAACGTAAAACTGTAGTCACAATAAAACCACCCGGCCCAAGGACACGTAGAGTCTTGCACTATAGCAGATAAGCTCAATATACAATTTGTATTCTCATATTAATAATTTGATGTGAGAAATGCTTTTCTCAGTGGAGATTTAGTTATAAACAGAGTATTCAGATCATACTTTGTCCACTACTAGAAAATCAACATTTCTCGATGGACACATATTCCATCGATAATCAAGTAATTTCCATCAAAAAGTAATTTTCGTCGATTTTTACTAGCTTGTAAATAAGAAATTTCTAATATGAATGAACCATATGCTTGGAATTTATCTTGATTATGTTCCAATAGATACTGTTTTTTATCAAAGGCTAGTTCTGAGATTAATTTATCTATTACACACCAATGAAGAATATGTGAATGCAAATATATTGAATTATAATATACTTAAAAGGTGCTCCAGGCAAATGATTTTTTTTTTTCTCAAAAAATAAAATTCCTAACATTGGATGATACACCGATTTTGATTGAGTAGGTGACCAAACAACGTCTAGTTATTATTTGACTTTAATTTGTGGAAGGTAATATTGTTACTTAGAAAAAACAAGAAGCAAAAAGTTGTGACAATATCAAGTGCAAAAGCTGAATTCCAAGTATTACTCAAGCTGAATTCCAAGAATGTTTTAAAGGATTTGAGAATTAAATATGAAAAACCTATGAATCTTCAATGTAATAATAAAGCAGCCATTGAGAGTGCAAATAATTAATGCCGTGCAACATGATTGCACCAAATTAAATATGTTGATGTCGATCATTATTTTGTCAAAAAAAGCTAGATAAAATATTATACATTTTCCTTTTATCAAGTTTGAAGATCAGTTGATTGATACATTCACAATTTGTTTCAGCAAAGGCATTCCTCATTATAATTGATAAGTTGGGGTAAAGCACCATTTTGAATTTATAACAATTGTACCAAAATCACATGAGTGTTTATCCATAAGATCTTCAAACTATGTTTGTGGGAGATAAAATATGTTAAATAAGATGTCATTGCATAGATCTTGAAAATTTATGTGAAATAAAAAAAAAACATCTGATTTGAATCTCATAAGTTATATATGGCCTTCAAAAACTTTTTAACATTCTCTCTCTTTGATTCAAGATGACATGTTTAGAAAAACTTATCCAATGAACTTTAACTGAGTAATTCTTTTGTTCAAAAACTTTAAAACAGTGATTTTCCCGGATAAGTTGAGAATAACAAATATTAATGTTTCAACTTCAGGGAAAGTGTTTCAACTTCAGGAATAGATTGATCACCTATTCCTAAGAGCATAATTCTAGTGTTGGCATGAAGTCTACATATAGTGGAGATTGATCACATATAGTTAATTGGCCAATCGTATTGAATAAAGGATATTTAATTTTTCCCCTAAATTATTCTGAAATATCAATGTCTGACACATCCTTAATGAACAGCAACGCAAATCTTAAATTCAGCGTAATGAGTGGAAGCGGCCCAATGAGCTATAGAAGCAGCCAAATCCCCATGAAATCACTCTCGGGACTAAAACCTGAAACCGCTATAACACTTGGTTTTCCTTGTGGGAGAGATGTGGCTATCCATGTATTAAGAGAGAGAAACTTGCAGTAAGAAAAAGAGACAAAACTCTTAGGAAAGATTGAAAATGTTCAAGTTCGTGACGTCAGTGTATATGCTTCTAGAAACCGTAACCGCGGGTTATGATGCATGGACACTTCAAAAAACCAGATTTATCGTATCCGATACTTTCCGACACTCTCTGATATTCAAACATGTGTTGTAGAGACATAAAAAGGATTCAAAGGTTGCGTTACGTTTTTAGTTCCAACTATTAGATTCGTTGGATTACGATTACCATTTTATTGAGTCTAATATTAATTTTTAAAATATTTTATATTTCTTTGTAAAATTGATGGGTATTATAAGTTTAGCTTCTTTTTTTGTTAAATTATTGAATATTAAATATATTATATACTGCATAAATTAAAAATATTATTTAGAATAAAGCCCCTTTTAGGTCCCTAACAAAAAA